>BQNB010030326.1:0-40099 GCA_026074375.1 Tanacetum coccineum
TATTTTTCCTACGTAGTATATGACTAAAGAAAATTTTCTAAAAAAGAAAAATATTTTTTTTTGATAATTTTTATATTTTTTATGAATTTTTAAAACTTATAACGAAATTAAATTATAAAAAATACTAAACTATTTTTAAAAATTCTGAAAAATTTACCTAAAATACTAGACCTAAAATCCTACCTAAGAAAAATAAGAAGCCCAAAGTTCGGCTTATAAATAAGCTGAAAACAGCTTATAGCTTTAAAGGCCAAAAAAAGGGTAAATACTAAACCACTTGGGACTCTAACGTAGAAGTCCCAAGGGCGCAGCGGTAAGACTTGTTATTAAAAGAGGGGTGTACGAGGGTTGAGGCCCGGGTTCGAGTCTTGCTCACCCGGGTTTCCCCTTGTCTCCTCTCTTTTTATTTTTATGAAAACTTTTTAAACAAACTTGTTAAGCTCATTGAGCTTAACATTTTTCATAACTACGGGTATTTGTGAAAGCTTATAAATAAGCTGAAAAAGAGCTTTTTAAAACAGACAGTAGCTTAATTAAGCTTAAGGGCAAAAATGCTTTTTCTAGGCTGTTAACACACAATAAGCAAGAAAAGTAAGAAAATAAGCAAACCAATTCAACATACCATCATAATGAACTACTAGGAACAATAATAAGCAAATGGAATAAGCTCAATAAGCCAAAAATTGGCTTAATACCCTCAGCAGTACTAACTTAAGAGTTAGTACTGCTAGAGTAAATTTTAAGCCTAGGGACACAATTTTGGCTTAAAAATAAGCAACAAAAAGGGCTTCTTAAGGTCTGAAACAAAGGGGACTTATCAAAGAGCTTATTGGCTTTTTAGAAAAGCCAAAAGCTAGGGCTGAGGCCCCCTAATAAGCTAGAACAGAATGCCTAAAAACGACCCCTTAGCACCAGGGTAAATAATCTAAAAAAAGGGAGCTAATTTGACAGCTTAAAATAAGCTGTCAAATAAGCTCAAAATTAAAAATTAAGCTAAGACAGATTAAGCTTGGCTTAAGGTGAGCTTGTGCACAAAGATTCATCAACTGAAAAACAATTCTTTTAGGATTTGGAATGAACAGCTTAACTGGTTTTACTTGTGAAACTTCAAAAAATATTGACAGAATGAGTAAAATAAAACTAAGGACTCTAAGGCTTTTACTACTTGATTTAAACACATATAAATGACACAAACTAGCACATAACTTAAGTTTCCTAAAGTTTAAGCAAATAAGCACATAAAACTTTTCTAAAACTAACAGATCCTAAGAAAACAAATAAAAACTTGAAAAACACTTTTTTGAACTTGAAACTTTGGAAAACAGACTCAAAAAGAGCTCAATAACTTAAGCTAAAGCTAGCCTTATGGCACCAACCCATACCACTCCTGTTTTGACCCATTTTGGTCTTATCCCAAACACCCCTTAATATTTTAAAAAACGAATTTTAAAGTTATAAAGATTGGTTTAGGCATAAGTTTTAAAAGAACAGTGTCAAACAAGCATAGTTAAGCACTAAAGAGTAAAAAGCAAAAGCAAATAAGCAAAATAAGACATAAAAAGGCTGAAAATAAGCTTGCTACAGTAATTTTTAAGCAAAAATTCAAAAAGAAAGCATACCTTAATCCTTGCTCAAAACAGGATTATGTAGACCTAAATAAGCTCTAAAACCTACCCAAGCTTATAAAAGCTTAACTAAGAAAACCCAATGAGCCATCCTTGTTTGCTCATTCATCCACAGCTTATCAAACAGTGACTTTTCTTTTTGTGGAACTTTGGAGTAATTGAACCTAAATAAGCTCTAAAATCTACCCAAGCTTATAAATAAGCTAGACTAAGCAACCCAATGAGCCATCCATCATTGCTCATTCATCCATTTGCTTGATCAAACAGTGACTTTTCTTTTTCCTTTTTTAATTTATTATTTTTCTACTAAACTTGATGTAGAAAAGTTTAAAACATATTATAAAAAGAGCATTAAAAATTCAAAGCTTATATGGGTTGTTAGAGAAACAAAGTACTTAGACACTAATGTAAAATTTTAAGCAGAATTTTCATTAAAAATGAAGAGTACAAGTACATAAAGTTTGAGCTAAAACTACACACTAAAACTATCTAAAAAAAACTAACTACTATCTCGGCCAACAATGGGCTTAACAACACTTAAACAGCAAAATAAACAGGGGATTGGGTCTTGGTCTTGTCTTTACTTGTTGTGCTTGTTTGCTGAGACATTTACCCGCTCTTGTGCTTGTTGTGAGTGTGTAGAAAACACAAACAAATCCTGGCCCTTGGTTATGCTTGGTGCCCACTCAAAATTATCTCAACCTTTGATCGAATTGTGGGAATTAGGATTGCCAAGCTGGATGATAGCCCATGTGGGGGTGGGGTTTAGTTATGGTGATGGTTTTGGATGGATGTGGGGAGTCAACGAGGTGGAAAGGGACAGGTTTGGGGGTTTATGTGATTTGGCGGGAAAGCTTGTAGAAGATGTACAGTATTTCAATTTCCAGGTGTGGGTTTGGGGTTTTGTCAGAATTGGTCCTCCAAGGTTATAGCTGTGTTTGCACCACACGTCCTTGTGTTTATACAAGTTTGAGGTTTTGACAGAAAACACCCCTGAGTGTTATAAAGGTTATTACAAGTTAAGTCCTTTTGGGTTATGGTTTTGGGGGAGCAGAATTAGCCCTTGTGGTTAATACTTTGGGAAGTTGGCAGTTTTAATCCCTCACAAGATTTTCTTTATAACCTTCATTTAAATAAGTTTAGGGACTTGGCAGAATTAGTCCCTAAACTTATTTTTCTTCACTTTTTGACTTTGGATTTGTCGGGGTTGACTTGGGTTGACTTTTTCAGACTTGGGCTTTGACTTGACTTTGTCTTTTCCATGCTTTTCCATTCCGTGTCCGGTTTTGTCGTTTTGGCTTCATTTTTCGTCCTTTTCTTAAATATCCGTTCCTGCACAACATAGTTAGCAAAACAAGCATATTTTTGGCATTTTAAGTCCGTTTTTGGTTATTTTAGCTCGTTTTTAAAGGTAAAAGGTTGTTGTAAATAAACACATACCAAATTCCCCATTATAAGGTTATTACCGTCGTCCTCTCGCAATGCTATGACAGTAAGCATTTAGATAAACTAAGAATCTCAAAACACCCCGACTAATAACTTGGAAAAGTAGCTAAGTGTTCATCGAGGAAGTTAAAGATCTTTTCATAAAGTTTGGAATCCTCGTCTTTAACATTTTTTTCATATATTACACCTATTCCTCACATCTTTTGTATTTTTTCAATTTTTCATTAATCACACTAAACTGGAATGTTTTGACTTTCGTTTTATTTTAATAACTTTAAGGGATATTAGAAAAGATGCATTCGATACGAGACATGCCCAAAAGGGATAAATTCATCGTTCCGTCTTTTCAACTTATTCCAACCAAGCTTTAAATACGAATCAATGCTAATATTGAGGTAAGATGCTAACACTTACTAATATTTGCAATTTATAAACATTTTTTACTCCAGATAATTTATTCTTAAGGTGTATGTGCTATTTTGAATTTCAACATGGATCAATGTTTTTGCCAAAATTATATGTTTCACGTCTCCACCCGTGAGTTAATGAGTTTGAAGGCGAGATCATCCCAATTGAGCGATTTTCGTTCTCGGCACATCCCAACCTTGCGGTTAATTGTACAGGCTTATGGACACCCCACAGAGACTTAGTAAACAATTCCGGGGGGGGGACCTCACGGACTTCAGGTTCAAAACTCTCAGGTTTTCCGGTATTTAACTAGCTTATAAAATATAATAGCCAAAGTTCAAAAGCATATTTGAATTTAACAAAAAGAGACTTTTATTCACACTTAATATTAACTTATTTATGCAATTTGCAACCCTCGACCTTTTAGAAGGCTGCAACATCGGTTGTGAGCCGGCAAGATGCAGCAAACTTTTATCAGTCTCGGATAATTATTCTTACTATGGGTTTTCTTTTAGAAGGCTGTAACATCGGTTGTGAGCCGGCAAGATACAGCAAACTTTTATCAACCCACAGTTTATATTTTTGCATTTTTTTATTTTTTTATTTTTTTATTTTTATTTATTTTTATTTTTTTTATTATTTTTTTTTGAACATGAAAAACGTCTTTTTGAAAAATTCAAGTATAAATTTGAACTAAGTCTAAAGTTTTTGCTATATACTACATAAAAATTATTGATTTAAGTTTAATTTCCAACAGTATCACGTATATTAATCAGGTTAGAATCTTATGGGAGAAAAAGCGACAAATTACACACATGAGCTCTTAAGATTTCCAAATAATCCTTGTTTAGCATCCAACTCATACTTAACACTATCATTTTTCATTCTTCGCGAATATTCGCGAACGCTTAGTCTAAAGGTTAAGGAACAAGCTAGAGCTCAACACGCTCGATCGAGTCAAAATTTACTCTTATTCTACCCAGTAGAAAAGTCAAAATTGTGACAAAACACTTATTTTATTTTTGAAAATTTTTAATTTTTTTGAAATTTTTTTGAAATTTTGGTGGTAAAAACGGGATTACGTGAGAAACAACGACTGCAGGCACAATCAAATTGAAGATCCCCCCATACTAGAATGAAACATTGTCCTCAATGTTTTACGAAGGGTTTCTACGTAAATCCTAAGCCGTTTATGAATTATGCTTAAAGATAAACGTTAGTCGATAAGATTAGGATATCGGGATTCCCAAATGAAGCTGAGGATTGTGAAGCTCTTGTGATCGAAGGACAAATACCGCGAGCACGAGAGGCTTCAAAAATCCGGGACATCCTGGACAATACAGCACAAAACACAAAACATGGTAAAAAGGATTAGAGGCATGCTCCTCGCAAACAACTAATACACTTATTCATTACTAAGGCTTAGCATATACTTACTACTGATAAAATTAGATAGCATGGGGTGCCTCCATTCGAGCGCTTTTTAGGTCACTAGCTTGACCCACTTCCTGAATTCAGTTTGTCCTTAGGGAAGGGTTTGGAGAGTCATGGGATATCATAGCAGGATAATCTCCTCCAAAAGTAGTGCTTGAGACGATGACCATTTACTTTGAAGTTTGGCCCGGAGTTTTGGGATAACTCAACGGTGCCATACGGGGAAAACTTGACAATGTAGTAAATGTCCTGTTCCTGGCCATACGGGATTTCAACTTGCCGGAGAAAAATGTTCAATCTGGAGTTAAGAGGAGGGACGTTGATCACGACATTGAACGCAGGTTTTTAATCACTTTGCGTCATGAATCCTCTTTAGTTTTCTCTTTGTAGATTTAATGAATTTTTCTAGGCATGATCACGCAGTTCAACTAAATTCCATTGAGTTGATCTTGCGATTTTCCCGTGTTTTGAGATCCAAAGTTTGTTATTTTTGAGGGGCCCGTATCTTTGTGCTCCAATACTCATTCGGCAGAGACATGCCTTTTCCATATACAAGCTTTGTACGGGAGTGCACCGATGGGTGTTTTGTACGCTGTACGGAAGGCCCAGAGAGCGTCATCTAGTTTATCCGACCAAGAGGCACGATTTTCGCCCATTGTCCTTTCAAGAATTATTTTTAAACCACGATTCGATACTTCAACCTGCCCACTTGTCTGGGGATGATACGCGGTGGAGAGACGATGAGTGACTCCATATTTAAGCATGACCTTTGCAAACTGGTCATTGCAAAAATGTGTTCCACGATCACTGATGATGGCACGTGGGGGCACCGAATCTGGCAAGAGAGATTTAGAAATTTTGCAAGACTACTCGAGCGTCGTTGGTGGGCCGAGAGTTCGCTTTCAAACCAATTTTGACAGGTTTATAATCGACAAGCTTCGAGTTATGTATTTGTTGCCTCTAGAAGATGGGAAGGGTCCCATGAAATCGATGCCCCAAACGTCAAAGATTTCACAAACTTGGATGGAATTTTAAGGCATCTCATCCCTTTGTGAAATTTTTCCTTGTCGTTGGCACGAGTCACAGTTTTTAACCAAATCGTGTGCATCCTTGTATATTGAAGGCCAAAAGAATCCGGCATTCAAAGACCTTTTTGAGCGGTGTGAGATTTGCACCGTGATGTCCATATTGTGCAAGCTTCGAGAATGTCAAAGAGCGTCTTTGCCGTGCACACCACGCAGGATCATTTGTTCCGCACAGATTTTGAACGAAGGAAGGGGTTCATCCCAGAAGTAGTGTTTGAATCTTTGAAAAACTTGTTTTTCTGTTAGGATGACTTCCCTTGATCAACGAAATTCCCCGGCATGGTTAGTTTGAAAATTTGCAAACCACGGGGTACTATCAACACGAAGAGCAACCATCAAGAGTTTTGAGAGGAATTTTTTAGTGATTTCCTTGCTCGAGTTTATCTTGATGGGGTCTCAAGTCTGGAAGATGATCAGGCGCCAGATTTCTGCTCTTTTGTCTCGGATACTACATCAAAATTTTTAGAGCAAAAGGAATCACGCATTCAGTCTTGCTCTTAACATCCTTTTTTAGCAATGAGATACTTTCTACTAGCAGAATGGTCGGGTATACACGATGCTTTAGACAAAATTAAGATAGGACCAAAATTTCACAAAAAGCATTTACACTACAGGCAAGTAATCTTTTTTCGTTCGTAGTGTAGTGTGCTTGAGCTTCAGTCATGTTTTGCGGCATAGTGAACTTGGATGAAATTGCTTGTTATTTCGTTGCCTTAGGATGCCCCAATTGCAAAATCCTTTGCATCACACATGAGTTCGAAGGGCAAGTCCAGCCGGAGCATCAAAATCGGAGCCTCAGTCATTTTCTTTTTAAGTGTATTAATGGGAATTCGATACCACTCTTTGAGAAGAAAAATGGAGTCTTTTTTCAAGCAGGTGATCATTGGGCTGGGTTATTTTGTGAAGGTGTTGTATGAACCGTCGGTAGAATAGAAATACGGCATGCCACAGAAATTTCGGACACCTTTCACAGTAGTCAGTTGAGGACCTAAATCCAAATTGGTGTCTTCACACCGTTTAAAACATTTTGTCCAAAATGGGGATAGGCATGTAGAGAAAGAATCTACCGAAGATTTGATAACGTCATCCATAAACACTTCCATCGTTTTTCGATTCTATTCGTGGAAGTTGCATCATTACATCGTTTGGAACGTGCCGGGTGCATTGCATAGCCCAAAAGGCATTCGGCGCTAGGCAAATGTCTCCGTAATGGCAAGTAAAGGTTGTCTTTTTCTGGTCCTGTGTGGTCTATGGAATTGAAATAAACATGAAAATGCCTTCGAGAAACATAGAATTGGTTTCCGCTAGTCTTTCGAGATTTGGTCCATGAAGGGAATGTGGGAAATGGTCCTTTCGGGTAGGCCTCATTAAACTTTCTTGTCGATGCACAATCTCTTCCTTGTGACCAATCGAAGTCGCGAATAAGATCATTTTCATAGTTTTTGACGACGGTCATGCCACCCTTTTCGACACACAATTGCACCGGGCTTCACCATGGGACTGTCAGAGATCGGATACATTTCATCCAGGGCCGTTCAAGAAGCTTTTCAACTCTTTCTTGATGTACGTTCATGGGATTTCGGATTTTACCCGCATTTGATGCTGAAACGTCGGCTTCGTAGTCCTCTTCATGAGAAATTTTGTGGGTACAAACTTGGGTCGATCCTGGATATCAGAAAGTTTCCAAGCGTTGGCTCGTTGTGGACTTTTAGAACCTCTGATTAGAGCTGCATTTTTCCTCATTCTTTTAAACCTTTTGCAATTATGACCGAGAACTTGTCGGTTCACCCTCCAAAAATGATATTCTAAAAGACGGTGGCAAGTCCTTGAGTTCAAAAAACCTGTTGGAGGTTATAACTGAGAGTTTTGCTTCACAGAATTTTAGAGCATTTTGAGTTTATGGAAAATAATTTTTCTTGATTGGGATGGTGGTGTGATGGATCTCTATTAGGATTGCTTTCGAGGAGAAGTATGTCCCATCTGGGTTTGTATTAGTACGTAGGATCAACTTCGGTGAAGTTGGATATCTCTATATGCAAGAAAAGAGTCGGCTTCTCAAAAGGAGAAAATCACTGTCCCCGAATGGAGTTAAAGTTGGAGAAGCAGTAGAGACGATTGGATCATAGTAAGGAGTGGGATTGCCACTCGAGATCACATTTGAGAAACCAAGAACTTCTTGAGAGTATTCTTCACAAGCCATATCAATGACGTCAATTCGGTTTGCCGTCATACTGATTGTTATTAGCCGTGTATCTCAAAGTGTGAGTCCAGATTGGATGGTAATGGCCTTCTCTGCAAACTCGAAGGTGTTATTCTCACCCTCGTTACATCGATTATTGCACGAACTGGTTTTAAGAAATCTCCTCCGAGGATATAGGGATAATCGGCGGGTCAGGCTTAAAATCCACAACTACGAAATCTGCAGGAAATTGGAACTTTCCCACCGTTACATAGACGTCTTCAGCGATACCGATTGGTTCAGAGATTGATCGATCCGCTAATTCAAGCGTCATGCAAGTTGGGGTTAGTTCGGGAAGAGAGAGAGTTTTCCAGATGGAATATGGCATAAGATTAATGCTTGCGCCAAGATCGGCCAAGGCGTTGCATGTATTAATCCCGGAGAATTCACAAGGAATAAGAAATCGGCCAGGGTCTCCAAGTTTCTTTGGTAACTTGTTTAGGAGGACTGCTGAGCAATTCTCATTCAATTGTGGTTCTAGCATTTCACTCAACTTTTCTTTTGTTTCCGATTTAAAGTTGTTTTTTAGAGTCGAGGCGAAATTTTGGCCATAAGCATCCAAGGCTCCGTAAAGCTAATTTCAAAACTTAAATCTCGAAAGATTTCATAGAATTTCTCAATTTGGTCGTTAGCTTTCTCACGACGTCTTTCATCATTTCTTCTTGAAGGAAATGGAATCGATGCTTTTTGGTTAGGCCTTGAAGCACTAACTAGAGCATTTACGGGCTCAGAGATTGATTCATGATGGACAATAGGGACAACCGGAGGTAGGATGTCTTTGGTGCTTCCATTATTAGTAGGAGGCATCGTATTCTTTGTGACCTCGGGTTCACGTTCTACTACTTTTGGAGAGGAAGTAGTATGAATCGTGGGTCCCTTGTAAGCTACACCACTTCGAGTGGTAATACCCTTTAAATCCTCCTTCGGGTTAGTAACAGTGTTACTAGGAAGAGTTCCCGAAGTAGAGGCGGTATTCATCTTGATAAAGTTACCTAGCATACTTTCAAGTCTTTGATTTGAAGTAGCCAAGTTGTTCAATTGAGCTTGCAGGTTTTGACCTTGAGTTTGCAAAACTTGATTTTGGTTTTGCATGTTCCTCATAACCACATCATTAGCCTTTACGTAGCTATCAAAATCGGTTTTAGACACACCTTGTGTCTGAGGAGCTGGAGCTTGATAGGCGGGAGCTTGATAAGCAGGAGGTTGAACAACCTGAGGTCGATAGATTTGACCTTGATTAACCGGGGGTTGGTAAGCTGGAGCTTGATTGAAATTCCCTCGGTTTTGGTTGTAACGATTCTGATTGTTTCCTTGATTTTGCACATGATTGTTACTGAACAGGAGAAAACGGAATAATGGTGGTCGAATTTGATTGAATATCGGGGCTCGTAAACGGTGTTTCCTTGGTTGTCCATTAGCTGCGGCTGCTTGAGAGGCATTCGCTTGGATATTATCTCGATAAACATTTGCCGTTTGTGGCTGGACAAGTTTGTAGGAATGAGCACCCCGCAAAGTAACCACAACTTTCTCAAACTCGCTTTGAAGGAGGAGGAGTGGGAGATTGATTTTCTTATCAAGGAGTAAAAGCTTTCACCATATATTTCAACTTAGCAAACTTCAGAAGAGATTCGGGGTTTGGAAGTGCTCGAACTCACTTTGGCAACAACTGGTTTGTTACGTGAATTACGAACTTTGGATTTGCTTTCAATGATTCTTAGGCAATCACGAGGCATTTTTATCCAGAAAGTTGCCACCCGGGTGGAATTTTACGATGTGCATTCGTTCTGGAGTCTTGATCGTTAGAGTTTAAGGCATTATAGAATGTGTCGAGTTGATGCAACTCTGAAAATCCATGGTGTGGACATGCCCGAAGAAGATCGTTAAATCTATCCCATGCTTCATAAAACGTCTCATCAAATCTTTGTTGAAATCTCGTGATTTCATTTCGAAGATTGGTTGTTTTGGAAGGAGGGAAAAATTTGTTGATGAATTTTGAGACAAGATCATCCCATGTTTGAATCGATTTTTTCTGAGAGGTTCTTTTTCAGCCAAATTCGGGCCTTCCACCTCAAGGAAAATGGAAAGCATAGCTTACCGAGTACTCGGGTCGTTCGGGAACTTCATCGTAGAAGTGATCTTGTTGAAATATCGGATGTGGGCATGAGGATCTTCTTTGTCATGTCCGAAGAATTGCTTGTTTTGAACGAGGTTAAGCAGACCGTGCTTAAGCTCAAAGTTGTCCGCGGTGATTTCGGGCACAACGATGGCATCCTCGTAACCCGCGGTGGGTGCTTCAAGCAACTGAGCCATAGTACGTTGATCATCCATTGGAGCTAGGGGAGGAAGTGGATTTTCAAATGGTTCTTCAAGATTAAATGGTTCAACAACAGGAGGTGGGGCCTGGTGTTGTTGATTATGAAGATTACGAGACTGGGAACGAGTGCGCATGCACTAAAAAGGAAAATTTACACTAATTTTTTTTGGTTTTTGGTTTATCGAAAGTAAATTCACAATTTATTTTAATAACGGACAATGATAAAGACAACTTAAACCTAATAATCGACAAGCTTCTCGGTAACTCTTCGAAAAGAAAAACGCACAAAGGAGCGGAGGAATAGGAAAGCGCGAAGCTATTAAAAACCTTTTTCCTTTAGGGTCGTAGTTCCCGGAAACACCGCTTTACCCTCTTAGAGTTTGTTTATCTTTTAAAAGGTGAACCGTACCTCGCAAGTGATACAAAAGGCAAGTTTTTAAATCTTTTGTTCGAGTTGGGAACCAAAAAGTTCACCGAAAGTTATTATGATAATACCTCAATTGAGAATATTATATTTTAGTATTTTTACCAATTTGTAAATTTTATTGATATATAAAGACAATGTTTTTATATTTTTGGTTTTTTTTTGGTTTTATATGATAATATTCACAGATTCAAACACAAATGCCAAACGTAACGATAAACGGTTTCACAGCCTCCCCGGCAGCGGCGCCAAAAATTGATTAGTTAAATTTCTTTCGAATTATATATAATATATATAATAAAATATATAATCCAAAAAAACAACAATGATCAATAAAACCGGGAAGTAGTATAGAATGTTCTCGAGTCGTTTATCCCCAACGAGGCTGGACTGGAGAATCGATACAGTCGGAAGATTGAAGTTTGAATGAGAGGAATGATTTGAGAGTGTGGAAAGCTAAGTTAAACAATAACAAACAAAAACAATTTGAGAAAAACCTAAAAATTATGGAATTAAGCTGAAAAACGAGAGCAGGAATCCCGAACAATGGGTCAAAAACCTAAAATCTTAAAAATTAACCCTAAAAAGAAATTTTTACTTCTAAACTACTCTAGGGGACTAATAACGAAGAATGAAAAAGACTAGACTAAAAACGGAGGTCGTTTGACCCAAAAACGAGTCAAGACAAAATCCGCACCCGGGACCCGTTCTTTAAAAATCAAAAAGTTACAAAAATGACCCTACGAAAATTTTTATATTTTTCCTACGTAGAATATGACTAAAGAAAATTTTATAAAAAAGAAGAATATTTTTTTGATAATTTTTATATTTTTTTTGAATTTTCTAAACTTTTAACTAAATTAAATTAAAAAAAATACTAAACTATTTTTAAAAATTCTGAAAAAATTACCTAAAATACTTTACACTAATACTAACCTACGAAAAATAAGAAGCCCGAAATTCGGCTTATAAATAAGCCGAAATAAGCTGGAAACAGCTTATGGCTTATAAGGGCCAAAACTTGGTTAAATACTAAACCACTTGGGACTCTAACGTAGAAGTCCCAAGGGCGCAGCGGTAATGCTTGTTATTAAAAGAGGGGTGTATGAGGGTTGAGACCCGGGTTCGAGTCTTGCTCACCCGGGTTTCCCCTTGTCTCCTCTTTTTTTTTTTTGAAAACTTTTTAAACAAACTTGTTAAGCTCATTGAGCTTAACATTTTTCATAACTACGGGTATTTGTGAAAGCTTATAAATAAGCTGTAAAAGAGCTTTTTAAAACAGACAGTAGCTTAATTAAGCTTAAGGACAAAAATGCTTTTTCTAGGCTGTTAACACACAATAAGCAAGAAAAGTAAGAAAATAAGCAAACCAATTCAACATACCATCATAATGAACTACTAGGAACAATAATAAGCAAATGGAATAAGCTCAATAAGCCAAAAATTGGCTTAATACCCTCAGCAGTACTAACTTAAGAGTTAGTACTGCTAGAGTAAATTTTAAGCCTAGGGACACAATTTTGGCTTAAAAATAAGCAACAAAAAGGGCTTCTTAAGGTCTGAAACAAAGGGGACTTATCAAAGAGCTTATTGGCTTTTTAGAAAAGCCAAAAGCTAGGGCTGAGGCCCCCTAATAAGCTAGAACAGATGGCTTAAAGATAAGCCCCTAGCACCAGGGCAACTAAACTAAAAAGAAAGGGCTTAATTTGATAGCTTATTTTAACCTGTCAAATAAGCTTAAAATTAAAAATTAAGCTAAAACAGATTGAGCATGGCTTAAGGTGAACTTGTGCTCAAATTTTAAACTTCTAAGGACAATTTAAAGCTGCTTGATTCTTGCAAAAGACTTAGGTGATTTAGCTTCTTGAAAACCTTAACTTGTTTCTATGCGTGAAAAAAAAAAACCCTTTTAAGGAAAATGTTGACAGAATAGCTAACCATCACTAATGACTCCTAAGGTTTTTACTACTTGATTCTAACACATATAAATGACACAAAATAGCACTACAACTTAAGTTTTATAAAGTCTTAAGCAATTAAGCACTTTGGGACTTTTGTATAAAACAACAAGGACCTAAGGACATTATGAAAAACTTGAAAAACACTTTTCTTAACTTAAAATCTTTGAAAAACAGACTCAAAAGAGCTTAAACACTTAAGCTAAAGCTAACCTTATGACTCCAACCCATACAAATCCTGTTTTGACCCATTTTGGTCTTATCCCAATCACCCCTTAGTATTCTAAAAACTAATTTTTAAAACTGTAAAGACCAGTTTAAGCACCAAATTTTGAAAACAAATATTAAGCAAGCATGGTTAAGCACAATAAGGTAATAAGAACAGGAAAATAAGCACTTTGAAAAACTAATAAGCTACAACAGTAACAAGCTTTATCTAGGCAGTTTTAAGCAAATTGTAAGTGAAAGACTACAAAAGCAACTAAAAAGCATTTTTAAGCATCATTAAACACAAATAAGCACAATAAGACATTAATAAGCTAAAAATAAGCAATGCTACAGTAAACTTTAAGCAAAAATTTAAAAAGAAAGAGTATACCTTTAAAAGTTTCACTTGTGGAACTTTGGAGTAATTGAACCTAAATAAGCTCTAAAACCTACCCAAGCTTATAAATAAGCTAGACTAAGCAACCCAATGAGCCATCCAAGTTTGCTCATTCATCCATGGCTTGATCAAACAGTAACCCGGTTTTTTCTTTTGAATATTTCTTAAATTTTTGATTAAAGGTTGTAAAAAAAGGGACAGATTATAAAGTGCTTATAGATTAAGCTTAAAAGACTTACAATAACTTAAGGATTTTGAACAAACAGTAGAACATGAAACTCACTTTTCATTAATCTTAAAAGAGACAAGTACATAAAAGTTAAAGACTTAAAAACTGAACTTAAAGAAAATTACACATAAAAAAAACACTATCAAAAACTAAAAAAAAAACTCTCTTGCTCACCCGGCTTACAAAGGCTTTTATAGCCAAATAAGCTAGGGTTTTTGACTTGGTCTTCTCTTGTTATCTTCACTTGGGTGTGTTTCTTTGAAGACACACAAACAGACTTGTGTTTGTTGTGTGTGTGTATACACAAGGGCAATCCTGGCCCTTGGTTTTGAGTAGTGCCCACTCAAATTATATCAACCATTGATCCAAATTGTGGGAATTAGGATTGCCAGCTTGGCATACCCATGTGGGGGGTGGGGGTTATGTTGGTGATGGTTTTGGAGGGTTGTGGACAGCAAACGGGAATGGGGGAAATGCCAGAGGTGGGGCATTGAGCTTTGGCGGGAAATTAATGGTGAAGATATACAGTAACTCAAAAACCAGGGTGAAGTTTGGGAGTTTGACAGGTTTGGTCCCTCAAGGGTTGTATGGTTATTTCAAGTTTCGTCCTTGTGGTTGTTAAAGTTTGGGGACTTTGACAGAAACAGTCCCCAAAGGTTATAGATGTTATACCACAGTACCTGTGTGGTTATAACTTTGGAGATTTGGCTTGCGGAGCACTTGTGGTCTAATACTTTGGTGGATTCCGGCAGTCTTTAAACCCTCACAAGATTGTCTTGTAACCTTCATTTAAATAGTTAGGGACTTGGCAGAATTAGTCCCTAACTTATTTATCTTCATTTTTGGACTTTGGATTGGTCGGGGTTGTCTTGGGTTGACTTTTTCTGACTTGGGCTTTGACTGACTTTGTCTTTTCTACGCTTTTCAATTATGTAGGTCAGGTTTTGTTGCTTTTGGTTTCGTTTTTAGTCCTTTTCTTAAATATCCTTTCATCACATCATCAATTAGCGCAAAAAAGCATATTTTTAGCAGTTTTAAGTCAGTTTTTAGATTGTTTAACTTGTTTTTAAAGGTATAAGGTTTTTCTTGTGTGTAATTAAACTACATACCACAAGCATTGTTGCCAAGTAATTACGTGTCTTTACCACCGGTATTTAATCCCGTGGTTGATGTGAACTTATGACGATGGTGAAGCTTTGCTTCTTGATAAGAAAAACAATCCCAAGTCCCGCTGACGTTCAAGCTGAGTCAAGGAAAGTTGTGTACTTGTGGTGGGTGCCTCATTCTCACGAAATTGACCCTCATCGATTGGCAACGTTTCTCGTGCAATATTCATGAGAGTAATGTCACATGCCGACCGCACGTTAATTTAACCAAGGAAATTACGGTTTACCGACCTCCGTTGTTTGCAAATCAAAGTTCGACCTCGGTTTCCTCCCGTTCAACAAAACCAAGGAAATAATCAGAAACCGTTAAAACCAAATTTGAGGACAGTACCTACAATGAGGGCCCAATTTTTCGACCCCCGGTTAATCAACCACCAGCTTACCAAGCTCCGTCTTACCAGGCCCCAGCTCCTCAGGCACATGGTGTGTAGAAGGCTGATTTTGAAAGCTACGTCAAAGCTAACGATTCGGTGATGCAAAACATGCAAAGCTAAATGACCAATATAACGGACCTGCTCACCAAATTTATGAATAGTAATACCGATTCTACTTCGGGCTCGGGTTCTCTTCCTAGCAACACCATTGCTAACCCGAAAGGTGTTTCCTATAATGGACCTCAAGTTCCACCTCCGATTTCTTCTCTTCCTAAGGAGATGGAAAACAAACACGAGGTGACAAAGGATACGGTGCAACTAAGCACCGAAAACATCCAACCTCCGGTGGTCCAAATTAATGACCAAATTGGTGAGCCCGTTGTTGCTTCAAAAACTAAACCAACATTGCCTTATCCTTTAAGGGCCAACAAAGAGAAGCTCCGTGAAAAAGACGATCTTCTAGCTTCAAAATTTATGGAGATTTTTTGGAATCTCCATTTCGAGCTAAGTTTCGCGGACGCTCTCATACACATGCCTAAATTTGCACCAATGTTTAGAAAACTCCTCAATAACAAAGATAAGATACTTGAGTTGACCAAGACACCGGTGAACGAGAATTACTCGGCGGTTATCTGATTGCAATTTTACATACATATAAAATATATATAAAATATAATACTTCAAAGAGCAATTAAGAAAATTCCCTAAGGAAAATTCACTCTCAAAAATATATATAATATAATATATAATACGTATATTAAACCGGGCAAATATGATCACCCGGGTCGTTTTCCCAATGACTAGTGAAATTGAAACCTCGTTTAAGTCCGGATTATGACTTGAATAAGCAAATAAATGATTTGATGATCTATTACTACTAATAAAATTCAACAATTAAAATTTACAATTAAAAATAATTAAACTAATACGGAAAACAAATAAAATGTGATAATTAAGCAAGTAAACTAATTTTAATCCCTAAAAATGTAAACTAAAATTCTAAACCTAAGTTAAGACAAAAGAAAATTTTAGGAAAAAGAAAAACATTTTTTTGATTATTTTTTAATTTAATATGAATTAAAAACTATAAAACTATTAAAAATGAAGTCTTAAAATCTTTATAAAAATTACTCTAATCAAAGAAAATGTGCAGAAATTTTCTAAAAATTAAAGCCCTAATTTTTATCCTTTTATAAAAGTTTAATTATAAATCTCTGGAACATTTGCAGTGATGAGGAAAGCATGATAGAAGGTAGTAAGTGCTAGAGCATCCAAAACAACTTGATACGTGGGTTCCTTTTGAGTCTTTGCAGGATTGATTCTCATATTGCATTTGCCAATCACGACTTGTTTCTCAAGTGGTACCAATGCATTGTCAAGAGCAAAATGCTTGTAGCGCAGTGTAGTCATGGTTCTGCTAAAATTTTGCAATATTGTTTATTACAAACAAAACCAAAATATGTATTTTACCGAGTGACAATTTAGTTCATGAAGATTGATTTAAGATACATGATGTGAATTTTCAACTAGGGATAAGGCACAGTTTATCAGGCAAGCAGTTAATACATACGATGATTGAATACTAAGGAAAAGTTACCCTAAATAAGTCACTTAGTGAAAATTTAAAGGAATAAATCACTTAGTTTGAATTTTCAGGTATAATCCACCTAGTATAAATGAGTGTATAATTCACAAATATGTATAATTCACCCTGTTTTAGTATATAATTCGCCTAGTGAAATTGTATAGTTCGCCTATTATAATTCACCCAGTTCAAGTATAATTCGCCTAACTCAAAATTGGTATACTTTTCCTAGTTCAGTGGTATAATTCGCCCAGTTCACTAGCTGGTATAATTCACGCAGTATAAAAAGTTATATTCCGCCCCGTCTCTGGTATAATTATCCTAGTTAGTGAGGTATATTCGATAGTACTAAAGGTATAGTTCGCCTAGTTTGAATAAGTATATATTTCTAAGCCAATTTTTTAAGCAAAAGTTATTCTTCACTTTTGATTATCTAAACCTATCTAAACATAACCCTTAGCAACCATAAACATCATATGAATCAGTTATAACATGAATTTACCACACAAATCTCAATCTTTGCTATGTTCAAGCTAAACGAACACATAAAACCCAAGTATATCAAGTTTTGATGTTGAATCTTGTTTTAGCGCATACAAATACTCACAAATGATTATTGAAACTCAGATAAACATAAACCCACGAACTTTTTCAAGTTCTTATCACTTATACCTAATTTCGACCCAACAAATCACTCAAAACACATTCATATGTTAACCTTATGTAAAACTGTTTCACATATGTGTTCTATACCCCTTAGAGATCAAAACCTCTAAATCAATTTAACAAAACAACACCTTTTTAAATTTGAAGAACCCTAAATCACAATTTAGGGTTTTTGGTCCAATTAGTGAGATTTTGGTTAATTCCTTTTGCTTAGAGGTTGATAATGTGACAACCATGACTTGAGCAGGTTAGTCAAACTATTAGTGTTGACTTATGGATCTGTTGCAATGTCTGGGATATGTGTTATATGTGTTTATACGTGTCTTATGTATTTTTGTGGGTTATTTAAGATTTGATAATCAATCCATTAAGCGTGATCGTCTCATTGGGATTGGATTTGTGTTGGATTTTGTGGAGTTCATTTCGTTCACTTTTAGTGACAAGGAAATGATTTTGGTGATTGAAGCGGTTTCGCGTTAATTGTGTAAGTAATTATACGTATATGTATTTATGTGTTAGTAATATTAGGATGAGATTAAGTTTTAGTGGTAAGGATATGAAAGAAATGAAATTTCTATTTTTGGAATGTTAGGTTTAATAAAAATGAAAAGTTAATTATTTTTAAAAGTCTAGTAAATTGCGTTTACGCAAAAAGGTATGCGCAAATAAGCTTAGGTTTTTATAAAAACTTAAGGTAATGTTAATAATTAAGTAATTAATTAATAAATAAAAAAGGAAAAGATGCCATTTCGGCGGATAAGGAAAGAAAGAAAAAAAGGTGTTTTAAAGGGAAAACAAATCTATTAGATATTATCCGTAAATTAATTGGGGGCCTATAAATACAAAATAAAATCCCATACCTTTCCCCCCTTGTATAACCGGTCGAACAAAGAAGAAAAGAGTAGAAAAAAAATTAGGGTTTTTGATTTTGTGAAGAAATCAAGCTCTAAGGTAAGTTTTAATTAATCATTGTTAGTTATTAATCTTTAATCATGTAATAATTAATATGGTGGATAATTAGGGTTCATTAAGATCAGTAATTAATGATATAATAATCATGTTATAATGATTAGGGTTTAATTAGAAGCTTATGGATGTAATTGGTTAAACTTAATTCGCGTTAGAATTTGATTTGGATTGAGGCAGAATTAGGGTTGTGTTGTTCGGCCATTATCTCAATGATGGTAATAGATTTTGTCAAGTTTCCAGTGTCTATAACGTATCTTAGAGAGTCTAGTTTTCAGACATCTGGCCTCGAAGGTTTTTAAGGTCGAGAAGTCATTCAAACGTTGGTTGTAAGAAACGTTGTCAAAGCAGTAAATACGGGTCAGATTTAAGTCAGATTAGGAGGTATAAAACCCCCACTTAAAATTCAAATTTAGCTTATCCCTTATACAGGAGTTTAGTTCTATATGTCTATTAGAAATCCTCCAAAGTAGAGCTTCTGAAAGTGAGTCCTAACTATGATTTTTAAAAGTTCAAAACTTTTTAAGTGCAATCAGATCTGAATTAGGACTGTTTTGAAGTTTGATTTTCTTAGGAGTACTTGTGCATGTAAATGGCTCTTGGGAATCATTGAGGTAGTTAATATACTCATAATAAACATAGGTGATTTTTGGTATGAATTATGGATGTCAGTAAGTAGAGGTTTTGAGTACGTTAAGTGACGATAAAATTCTGTAGTTTTGAATAAATTGTGACTAACTAGTGAAACTTGTTAATGAAGTGGTTTAAGTTGGGTATGGTGTCGGGGTGACCCATGGGGTTAATAAAACACTTTAGACGTCCATCATATGATTGTTACATGTGCATTAATCTTTTGGCTTAGTAGCGTGTAACACGAGTTATTTTATTGTATAGATTTGTGCTAGTTGTTTGTGAAGCTTATTGTTGGAATCTTTTGGAAAGCTAAGCAAAGGTGAGTTTCATAGCCCCTTGATATGTGAGAAATCACATATCCTTTTTATACCAAAAATGACCCTAAAATGATCAAAGTGTGCAAATTATGCTTGTATATTGCTTGTTTTGTCATTTGTGATGTGTAGGTACGGATATTGCAAAAATCATAAGAAAATGGTCAAAACCGGACAAACACGAACACGGGAACGGATAGAGTGCACAAGAGCTAGAAAGTTTCTAGCAAAGGTCAACAAAGTCAACCTTGGTCAACCATTGGTCAACCCACAAAAAGGCAAATATCTCAAAATCCCAAATGAACCTCCGTTAGTCCATAACTATCGGTCGTTATCCCTTAATTATAAAACCCTTTTTAACAAATCTTTTTACCTTTAACTTTCACCTGCCTAACTCTTTTAATAATAACACTTGGCCCAAACCCTGTTTCCGAGCCCAGGTCAACCACCCAAACCCCCGGGTCAAACAAAACGTTATAAAAGGAAGGAAAGGGCGCGAAGGGGAATTACTATTCACCCTTCATCCCAAATTAACCCCTGCATCAAATCATGAGGGTTAAAAATCCCCCCATATCCCAAGCTTGTCCAGCGTGCAACGAAGATTCCTCAAGTACCATAGTACCATGTCAGCATCAAAAAACGTCACCCTTTGATATTGAGTGGAAACTATGACAAAAGAATGGGACACGCGGGAATCAAAACAACGCACATCTGATGGAAATTTTACACTGAAATCAATGCAAAAGAAGCACACCACTCCAAAGAAGTGGGATTGCCAGCTTGGCAATCTGTGTGCTCACATTCTAATCCAACAGTCACAATTGAGGATCCAACGATTAAAAGAATTCGAGGGCCAAGATTAAGATCAAGGGGAGCATGTAACAGACCTAGAAGCTTCTCCTCCTCTTATAAATTGAAGGCCTCTCTCACTCACAAGGGATATCTAGGAGTAGTTTTCTTAGTAGCTTATAGTTTAAGTTTTATCTTATTTTTCATGTAATTTTCAGCTTATAGTTTTCATTAAATGTAACTTCCTTTTCAGCATTTTGTACTCATTTTTTTTTAATAAAAGTGTTTTTTCATTAGACTCTTTTGTCAATTCTGTTTTTCACTTATTTTCAAAATGATCTAAATAAGCCTCATACTCGTTTCATAGCTCCAAAATTTCACTCATAAGCTACTTAAAGTTATTATATACTTTAAAAACTCAAAGGAATTGGATGGCTGCTAAGAGTTTTCAAGTCGGTATTAGTGCTTGATGGTCAAGCATTAGGATTAGTATAGGGATTTGGGAATTAAGCTTAAGCTATAAGATTAAGTACTTTGATAAGCTCTAATAAGACGCATACACCTCTGTTTAGTTGAGGTGTGAGGTACACTTCTCTTTATATTTTCAATTTTACCTTATTGTCAATTTACATTCTAGCTTATTTTTGCATATTAGCTTAATTTGCTTTTTCATTTGCTTATTACTGTTGCTTTTAGCTTAATCAGGTTTGTATGTTGCTTTTTGAGTTTCTAGTTAGCTTGAATTTTGGTTTGCTACTTATAATCTATATATCTGTCATAAAAAGTAAACAAATTAGTAGCAATAGTATTTTAGCTTATTGTTATGGCTAATTTGTTTAGTTTAAAATTATTTATTATGTCCTGTTAAGTAGACTTATTAATTATCTGGTTATTTGAAGTATGTGATAGAAAATCTCAACTTTTATAAACTTAAAATGGCTTTTAAGGGATTAATAGGGGTGTTTGGGTACAGCGTACTAAACTCAGGTTAGGTTACTGCTAAAGTCCATTTGTTCCTTTGAATTCATTTTAAACTTCAATTTCAAGTTTATAAGAGTAGGATTTAAGAGCTTAGTTTGGTTTAATGAAGTTTTCAAAGGTTTAATAGTTGTTAAGTTTGAATCTGTGGCCATAACACATGTTAATTTGAATTATTAGTTTAATTCCTTTCTAACTGTTCTTAATACTCAAATTATATTTAACTTGGTGTTTTAAAGTTGAGGAAATAATATCTTTAGGTCTGCACTTGTAGGTTTTAAATTTTTGGTTAAATTATGTCTACTGCATTAGCAGTATTAAAAAGACAATAGCCAAATTTATAGCTTAAAAATCAGCAGGTAAAAATAGTTTTTAGAATTTCAAATTTTGTTCACAAGTAGATTTTAGGTAATAGTAGATCTATTTCAGCTTATTTTGCTTTTAAAAGTTCATTAAGCTATCTGTTTTAAGCTTAAATTTAGCATTTTGTCTTTTGAAAAACCAAAGGTTCATTCAACATGAGCTGAGTAAATAAGCTGTTTTCAGATAGCCTTTTCTTTGTCCATTTAATTTTCAAAATAATTTTTAAGACCTGTTTCTAGTAGATTTTTGGCCAATGTTTAAGTAGGTATAGGGCTTATAGGCATAAGGATCCATTTGCTTATCTAGAAATAAGCTTAGATTTGCCCTTAAGGCCTGTTTGGTATGCAGTTTTTACCAAAAAGCTTATTTGAGAATTTTAGCTTATAGCTTTAGTTTTCTAGCTTAAATCTTGCTTAAAATTGTTAGTTAAGATAGTTTTAAACAGTTTGTAGCTTATTAGGTCCATGATTTAGCTTATGAGTCTTATTTCATAGAAAGCCCAAGACAAGTTTAAATAGAAGTAGCTTTTTCATTAAGTCTTTTCATAGCTTTATTTAGATTTCAAACTCTACTTTTTTATTTTCAGTTTTAAATAGAGCTTAGAATAAGCTTTCCATAGGTATAAGCTAGATTGCCATAAGGTTCCATTGGAGTGCTTAAAAATAAGCTCAAAGTTACTAGTTTAGACTATTTGGTTTAGATTAAGTGCTTATTTGATTTCTAAGCTTATTGATTTTAGTTCGTTGCTTATTTCTAGCTTATTAGGGTAGTCAAAGATTGCTTATAGCTTATTAAATCTTAGTTTTAGCTTATCTTAGTTTTGAGCTTATTAAGTTTTCAAAAAGTAAAAAATGGTTAAGTGTTTCCTGTATAGCTTTTAAGCTGTTTACTAGCTTATTAGTGATTAGGAATAAAAAAGTTGATTTCACAAAAGTAGCTTATTTTTACCTTGCTTAATAACTTTCTTTTTAGGTTTTAGCAAAATAAAAAAAAGGAAGAGGGGAAATTGTGGGTGAGCAGGACTCGAACCCACAACCTCAACCCTCCTCAACCTTTCATAGCACTCAACACACACCATTAACCACTGCGCCCTTGGGACTTTTACGTCCCAAGGTGCATTTAAAATACTTTTAACCCTTTTTTGAGTTTTAAGTATAATAAGCACTTTGATTGCTTATTGATTTTTCCCTGCTTCATTTAGTTAGCATTCAGGATTTCTTATTTTTCCTGCTTCCTGCTTATCATAGATATTTTTTAGAAAAAATAAATTAGACTTTTTAGCTTAAAAATTATTATATTTTTCTGTGATTAATTTTGTAAAAAACTTAAAATCATAAAATAGCAAAAAGTAATCAAAAAGTTAATTTTCTTTTTTATAAATTTTTTTTATCATTTTTAGGCTTAGGTTTGAAATTTAATTTCTTAGGGTAAATATTTTGAAGGTTAACTTTTTAAGAACGGGTATTCGATCCTACGTTTCTCGTTTTTTCTTTTTTTGTTTTTAAGCTTTAATCACTCTCGTTTTAAAATTTCCTTAGCATTTTCTTTTTAATAGTCATTTAGGATTAGAAAAAGTTTAGAAAACCATTTAGGGATTAATTGTAGTATTCTTGATTATTTGTCGTGTTTTAATAAATTCTCGTTAACGTTTTTTTTCGTAGATAGTTTTAATTGTGCCTTTATTTATTCACTATTAGGATTTTAGAAAACAATCATCTTCGAACCAATTCAAGTCATTGTCCAGATAACAAACGAGGTCTCAATTTCATAAGTCTTTGGAAAAACGACTCGGTAATCACTTATCGGTTTAACGTGTGATATTTTTGTATAGATTTTTACTTTAAATCTTTGTCCTCAAGGATTTTTAGTAAATTTATCTATACTTTGGATATTATTACATATTATAATTTTTACACATCAGTTTTTTAGCGCCGTTGTCGGGGATTTGTGACTAAGATTCCTTCGTTTGCATTTGTCGATCGTGATTCGGAGAACCTTTCGTCTTCTGGAACGTTTTATGCTTTGATAAATAAATCAAAAAAAAGTAAAAATATTATAAAGTAAAAAATATTTTTTCTTTTCTTTTTAGTATATTGTAGAAGTTCAATAAATACAAAATACAAAAATATTTGCTCTTCCGTATTTTCGATATTTTTTGTTCTTGTTAATTACTAAAATAACATCATTTATTTCTTCTTACTAGAGAATTTGTGAATATTCCATCAATAAGTTCCCGAACTTAAGATTCAAAATTTACCGTCTTGTGTCACTTACGAAAAAGGTGCACCTCTTTTGAAAAATAAGCTATTAGGAGAGTTGTTCCACGGTAACTAAACCAAACGACCCGATAATCACTTACCGGTTAAACGTGTAGTATTTTTGTAAGATTTTTCCTACTACCTTTGTCCTCAAGGGTAATTTTGGAATTTTCTGTACTTTATATTATTATACGTATTAAAACTATGTACATCAAGTTTTTGGCGCCGCTGCCGGGGACTTTGTGATTAAGATTCCTTCGTTTGCGTTTGTCGATCGTGGTTTGAAGAACCTTTCGTTTTCGAAAGTTACGCTTTTTGAGAAAATCAAAAAATATAAAAAAAAATTAAATATAAAAAGTAAAAAAATATTTTTCTTTTCTTTTTAGTATAAGTAGAAGATTAATAAAAAAAATACAAAAATATTTGCTCTTCCGGATTTTTTGATTTTTCTAGTGAATTCGTGAATATAAGAAATAATTTTTTTTACAAAGTTGATAAAAGAACACCAACAAATAATACTTTCAACTGAAGTATTATCCATCAATAAGTTCCCGAACCAAAGATTCAAAAAATTTACTGTTTTTGTCACTTACGAAAAAGGTGCACCTCTTTTGTAAAATTTATTTTACTTAAGAGAATTACCCTAAGTTTGTTGATTATTCGGTAAACAAAAATATTTTTCTCATTTCTTTTATCATTGTTTTGTTTAGTGCATGCGCACTAGAAATTCCAATTTTCCAAATAATTCTAACGTAACCATTCCGAGACGTCGAAATAGAGGACGTACTCCAAACATAGTCGAACCCGAGCTTCGTACTATCGTTGAAGTTGCACCCATGGTTGAACGTACAATGGAAGAGCTACTCCGTGCACCCACAGAAGGGTATGGAGAAGCTATTGTTTTACCGGAAATTATTGCGGATCATTTTGAAATTAAAACGAATTTGTTACAACTAGTTCAAGCTAACCCGTTTCATGGTTATGAGAGGGAAAATCCCCATTCTCATATTAATAGTTTCAAAAGGATTACCTTGACTTTACGATATTCGCTTGAGGGGGCCGCTAGATTGTGGTACGAGAAAGAACCACATAATTCGATCTTAACTTGGGAGGATCTCGTAACCAAATTTGTGAATCAATTTTCCCTCCTTCAAAAACCA
Source organism: Tanacetum coccineum (assembly GCA_026074375.1). Classification (NCBI taxonomy): domain Eukaryota; kingdom Viridiplantae; phylum Streptophyta; class Magnoliopsida; order Asterales; family Asteraceae; genus Tanacetum; species Tanacetum coccineum. The sequence goes on from BQNB010030326.1 coordinate 25,019, forward strand.
CTCACTTAAAGAATGAAATTTCTCGTTTTACACAAAAATTCGAGGAAACTTTTAGTGAAGCATGGGAACGATTTAAGGAAATGCTTAGAGCTTGTCCTCACCACGGATTTACGGAGTTAACTCAAGTTGATATCTTCTATAACGGTTTAAACGAGAATGATCAAGACTCCTTAAATGCCGCAGCGGGTGGAAATCTTTTGAGTAATACGACTAGAGAAGCTTTGAACATAATTGAAAACAAATCAAAAGTTCGTTATTCACGTAATAAATCAAATGTTTCTAGGATGAATACGACTTCTAGGGAATGTGTTAGTGAAACGGATGAAAGAATTGATAATCTTGCGGATCAACTTTCGACCTTAGTCGAGATTGTTTCTAAAAAAGTTATCACTCCCGCTCCGGTTAAAGCGGTTGAGGAAATATGTGTTACTTGTAGTGGGCCTCATGCTTGGTACAATTGTCCTAATACCGATAACAATCAATCTAGTGTTTGTGCGGCAACAGGTTCTTACAATCAAGTTAACCCTCCGAATCGTGTTAGTAACTAAATGGTACCACCTGGTTTTGCTCTGGTGCAAAAAAATGGTCAAAATAGGTATTATCAAAATCAAGGTCAAGGGAATAAATTTAATCAGGGAAACAATTTTCATGGAAATCAAGGTTTTTAAGCTCAAAACAATCATGCTCCAAATTTTCAAAATCAAGGATTTCAAAACCAACCTTTTCAAGTGCCTAATAATCAAGTTCAACAAGAGTTTTTAAATGAGTTTTCAAGTTACAAGAGAACAAATGATCAAATGATGAGAAACATGCAAAATCAAATCAACTCGTTGAAAGGAGAAGTTAATAATGAAATTCAAAACACGATGAAGACTCAATAAGCCGTCTTGATGAATCAACAAAATGTTTTTTAAACTAACTTGAAAAATATGTTAAGTGGGTTCTTTCAAAACCAAGCCTCAACTTCGGGTACTCTTCCGAGTAATACCATTCCAAACCCGAAGGGTGAGATGAAAGCGATCACTACTTGAAGTGGTGTTGCTTACGAGGGACCCTCGATTCCTACTAATCCTTTTTCTAAAAAGGTAGAGGAACGAGAAACCGAGAAGATAACGGATAAAGAGCAAACAAATTTCCAAGGAAGTACCGCTCACATCCCACCTCCGGTTAATCCTATTCCGATTCCGGAACCCGATTTTCCGAAGACTTTACCTAAGCCGAATATTCCATATCCTTCGTGACGTAATGATCAAAAATCCCGTGACAATGCTTCGAATCAAATGGAGAAAGATCTATTTTTTTTTTTTTATTTCAATCTTTCATGATTTGCGCTTTGACTTAGTTTGCTTTACTTTTGATGCCCAAGATTTGCCATTCGATTAATAGTGTTGCTCATGAATAAGGAAAAGTTGCTTGAATTAGCTAAGATACCGTTGAACGAGAATTGCTCGGCGATGCTCCTCAAAAAGCTTCCTGAAAAGCTTGGAGATCCCGGCAAGTTTCTTATTCCATGCAATTTCCCGGCAATGGATGTATGTCACGCCTTGGCCGATCTTGGCGCGAGCATAAATCTTATGCCCCTTTCCATTTGGAAAAAGTTATCCTTACCTGAACTTACCCTCACTCGGATGACTCTTGAGTTAGCGGATCGATCCATAACTCATCCTAAAGGACTCGCCGAAGAAGTTTATGTCAAAGTGGAAAAGTTTCACTTTCCTACCGACTTTGTTGTTGAAGATTTTGAAGCCGATCCTCGAGTACCTCTCATACTTGGGAGATCCTTTTTGAGAACCGGTCGTGCTTTAATTGATGTTTATGGAGAATAAATAACCCTTTGGGTTGATAATGAAGCCATCACTTTTAATCTACATCAAACTATGAGATACTCCTTTACAAATGATAAGTCGGTAAACCAAATTGACATCATTGATGAGGTTTGTGAGGAGTATGCTCCGAAATTGTTAGGATTTTCTAATAAATCTTCGGGTGGCAATCCTACCCCGACGTCCGAGCCTTTTACTTCTGAATTCATTTTAGAAGATATCGAAGCTTATCTCAAGGATGATTCGATTTCACCAGAAATTGATCATGCCGATTGCGATCCGGAGGGATATATTTACTTAATTGAAAAATTATTAAATAATGACCCGTTTCAACTCCCTCCGATGGACCTAAAGCAAGGAGAAGTAATTAAGGCGATATCCTCAATGGAAGAACCTCCGTAATTAGAGTTAAAAGATTTACCATCTCATTTGGAATATGCTTACTTAGAAGAAAACAATAAGTTACCCGTAATTATTGCAAAAGATTTAAAAGATGATGAAAAATAAGCTCTTTTAAAAGTGCTTAAATCACATAAACGGGCCATTACTTGGAAAATCACTAACATCAAGGGTATCGACCCTCGTTTTTGTACACACAAAATCTTGATGGAGGACAATTACAAACCCACGGTTCAAAGTCAAATACGGGTTAATCCAAAAATTCACGAGGTAATAAAAAAGGAGGTCCTAAAACTCCTTGATGCCGGAATGATTTACCCGATCTCTGACAGCCCATGGGTTAGTCCAGTGCATTGTGTTCCTCCACCATGAGTTCGCCGGTGAAATCATAACACCTCCTCCAAGAATTGTTAGAGAACACGAGGAATATATTAGTCGAATGTGGTTGCTATGCGGAAATTCATCTTCTCCGGCTCGACCGATCAGTTGTTTTGAATGTGGAAAATGTTGAATTTTATAAATATGGGAAACGTTGTGTAAACGAATAGGTCATGCTGAAATTTCTATAAAATTTATATACATAGTATTTTTCGCTACAAGTTATATAATCTTTGAAAACCGATAAAAATGATTAAGTTATAGTTTAAAGATATTCTATATATAATTATACAATAACCGACAATAAACGAAAACTATACTTTTACAAACAAGACAACTATTTTAGCAACAACCCGTTAAGGAAACGAAATATTAACTTATAAAATATATTATTTTATAAATATAAATTCCCGGCTAGAAAATAAGGTCATAACTTTTATAAAAACTTTAGAAAACACCGTTTACCTAATACGTAACTTTAAAACGTACGTTTTCTTTTATACAAGAACTTTTATTCAATTATTTAAGTGGTGATTTCCGAAAACGTGTCGAATCATTTTATTTAATTATTTTCTCACGTTTCTAATAAAATACTTGCAAGGTATTATATACTTCAAAATAATCTTTTTATTGTTTGTCTTTATTATATAATTCACCATATGAATTATATAATTGTTTATTTTTCATATGTAATATATACGGAATATATATTAATCAACCACCAAACTATTACAACTATAAATCTAAATCTTTTATCAACGTGTCACGTTGACGTAATCATTCATCCTCCTAAGCTAGTGGGTTTTGGTCGATAAGATTAACTGTAACTTCTTGGTCGAGCTGTTCCGGTTTCCGTTTGTGTTATGCTTAATATGTGCACTCCTGCGAACCGTTCTTCATCATCGAGGTGAGTTTATAGCCCCTCTTTCACTTGTTTTACAATTACTTTATCAATTTCGAGGGAGAATACATGCTCATTATGTAACACCCCCAAATTCTGGTATGCAGCGGAATGGTAACAATGGGGTGCTACGTCAAAGTACAACAATCAAGATATAGGAAACGACCTTAAATTGACGTTTTAAGATATGATTTCATTCGATGCCATAGCAAAATATCAGAGTTCATACATTAGGTCCCATATGTTTTAAAAGTCATAAACATTTCCACATACGTTTTTGATTAAACAAAAGCTTCATACTACCAAAAGGTGACTTATGTTTTTATAGATAAAAGTTGCATTGAATTTAAATAAACACAGAATCCATCTTCATTGATATCCATCACGGCTCCCGTCCAAGCTTATACCTTAGGACCTGAAATTAAACATGCTAAAAGTCAACACAACGGTTGAGTGAATTCATAGGTTTGTCTGTAAAAGTGTGGATCACAAGATTTAAGTAATGGTAGACTATGAAACAAATTCAGTAGTCCAAAACATGTATTATTGCGCTAAGCTCATAACCCCGAAGCCTTAACTGTCTGTCTGCCCCAAATAGGTAGGGTGTCTGCCAAAACAGCCTACAATTCTCTAAATGTTAAATGCACCATGATCAACTTGTGACCATAAATTCCGGTGGGGATTGTTAGTCCCGATAGATCTATCCACAACACTAGCGCTCACTATAATAACAATTGACGGTTCATGATATTAGGGACTTAGATGACACTGTTGTAACTTAGGCAATAATAATCAGGCAATAATTTGGATAGCATACAGTTTAAAACACTTGTGTCCGTAGTACAACAAGCATGCAATTTCACCCCGTAAAGTTTGTAAAACAAGTAGATAGAAATGGGGCTATGAACTCACCTCGAGTGAATGGTAATCAACAATATTGCACACTAAGAAAATGTGTCTGGCTTACGATCGACATGCAACCTAATCCCAATATTAGGTCGTATAGTACTAAACATTATTTATAGGTCGTATAGCTCATCATACTATCGTTCGGGCTATCATAATTAAGAGGTCATGTAGTGACGTATGAGGAGCTAGGACACTTTAAATCGTAAATCCAACAACTCGTCGATACGCCACCCCGAAGAGGCCTCATTATGAAACTCCCTAGTAATATAGTACTTTGATTAACTAATACCACATATAATTCTATATAGCTACATCACCATCTAATCGTTTTAGTGAAATCATATTTATAAAGTAAAAACGTTTATAAGTATACTTTAGTAAAACTGGCGTAACTTTCTCGTTTTAAGTCCGTTTCTTTCGTTTCTTACGTCCACGCCTTCGTATTAAGACGAGTTATCAAAATATAACATTTTCAAAATCTGAGTTTTCTGATGAATAGTGATTTTTACTGTTCATAACAGTTATATATTTATTTTTATAGATTTAGTTATCGTAAATCTCGTAAATGTCGTAACTTATTCGTTTTAACTCCGTTTTTAGCGATTCTTTCGAGCACGTCTTCGTATTTAAAAGTTTTATCGATTTATTGATGTTTTAAAAGTATAAGTTTCTGTGGTGAATAGTAACTTTTATAAAAATAGTTTTATAAAAGTATATATTTAACGTAAACTTGAAATCGTCGTATCTTTTTCGTTATAAATCGGTTTTTCGAGTTTCTTATCATTTTGGAATCGTCATGAGGCGTACTATCTTTTTAAAACATGGTAGGGCTGTTACCAAGGTCGAACCAAAACAGCCCCTTTATAATACTTATACATATCCATTTTTATAACTTGTTTTATATACCTTTTAACTTAATAATTTACCACAAGTTTTCCAAGACTTATTATATACTTGTCTTACATATAATAGAGTCCAAGATCCATATTGTGTCCATGAGTTCCAAAGTATCAAGTCCTTAACAAGGCTTAAAAACCTTAAACTTTCTTAAGTAACTTTAAATTACAAGTTTATACATATACATGTTTACACTTAACCAACATGTTACAATACTTATATATCCATTATTTCATGATATTATCAACCTCATAACATATGTAAAAATGTTCAAAACCATGATCACAAGTAGAAATATGTTTTACATGTTTAAAAGTATCCTAAATGGTGATATTGCTAAATAGAACATATAAACACATAAAATGATAACTGTAAAGACATAAAGGGTTTTAGATAACCTTATGGTGATGTAATATGATAACCAACACAATCCAAACCCTTGTTTAGATTGTAAACCCAAGCTTGCAAGATCTTGAAAACCCTAATTTCCAAGTAAACCCTAATTTTCCTTTTTCTTTGCTTAACTCTTGTAAAGGCTTAACCAAGCCTTAAATCTTTCTTGGTAGGTCTTAGATATGATGTAGGAATATGAGTAAGTGTTGTAAATAAAATTTTGTATGGATTTGGTGGTGGTTTGATGTTGGCCGTGGGTTTTAGAGAGACAAAGGGAGTATATGGTGAAGTTTTTCTTTGCAAATGAGAAGTGTGTGAGTTTACTTACTAGTGCAAGCCTTTTATAGTCCTAAGACTAGTCAAAGAAACACAATGAGAGAATTAAGGAGTCTTTGGTCAAGACTTGTGAAAGTCTTTAGGTTTTAATGACTTGGTTCCCTAAAATAGAAATCATCTCATGAAATTTAGGGAATGAATTGACTAGCTAATATCTTATTTGCAAAATGAAAGTATTACTTGCCTAGTATAAGTTGGTAACTTTAAACATATTGTATAATTTTGTAAAGTGTATGTATTGGTTTATTTATTTCATGGTAAATTCGGCTCAAGTGATGAATGTAGGTAAAGTTTTATAAAACTTTGAGCATTTGTTATAAACATAAGTATTTGTTGAAGCGTAGATTAATTTTGTTGGTTCCGGGTATGCTTAAACGTAATTTATCGCGAAACGTAAACAATTTACGTAACCAATAAAAAAATATAATATAAAAAAGTTGATTATTACTTTCGTAAAAATAATATATTGCTCGCTTGACGAAAACTTTAATTCGTTTGGTGTCCGTTTATGCTAATTGATAATTTATGGCTTACGCGATTTAACTTAACTAATAAAATTGAAAGTAAACACGTACGAGAAAAAAAAATTAGTGAAATATATGACATCGTAAATGACCTGAAAATACGAAAATGTTACAGTCTCCTTGATGTAAAAGTTTTATATACCTAAAATATATCATAATATAATATAAACCTAAGAGCAATTAAGAAAATTACCAAGTTACACTCGGTAAAATTCACTCTCAAAAATATATAATATATAATATATAATATGTATACTAAACCGGGCAAATATGATCACCCGGGTCGTTTCCCCAACGACTAGTGAAATTGAAACCTTGTTTAAGTCCGGATTATGATTTGAATGAAGCAAAGATATTTTTGGTAATCTATATCTACTAAAAAACACAAGTAAATTTGAACAATTAAAGGTAATTAAACATTTAAAACAATTAACGGGAAACAAATATAACGCGACAAATAAATTTTACTCCTAAAAATGTAAACTAAATTTCTAAACCTAAGATAAGTCAAAAGATAATTTTAGGAAAAAGAAAAATATTTTTTTTTATTATTTTTGAATTTAATATGAATTAAAAACTAATTTAATCTAATTAAATCTTAAAAAATAGCAAATTAAATACTAAAAATTTGGAAAAATGATTTTTAAGCTTAGAAAAGTCTAAAATATTATAAAAGCAAAGAAAACTATTTTTAACTATTTTTATTATTAAAATCCTATTTTTAAAATTTAAAATAAAAGCTCAAAAATGAAATTTAAGATCTAAAAAGTGTAAAAATGATTTTACTGGATGTAAACCTAAAGCTATTTTTTATAAAACTAAAAACTATTTTTTTGAAATTTTTTTCTATTTTTTATTGATTTTATAAGATTTCAACTTTCGAAAATTGATTAAAAATAAAATAAAAGCTGGAAAAATCTAAAAAATTCAGGGAAAATCTTAGACACTAGCAGGAACACAAGAAAAATAAGAAAAACCAAATTGCTTAACGAATAAGCCCTCAAATGGGCTTATTATGCTACGACTTATTTATAGAAAGGGAAATGAAAATGTGTACTAGTATTAAATTGTGGGTTATATGAATGGATGAGCTAATGTAGCAAACTGGTTAAGTCGTGTGTGTTGTGTGTGGGAGGTCGTGGGTTCAAGTGTGGGCAACCCCTTTTTGCCTTTTTTTTTTACTTTTAAGAAAAACTAAATTCTAGAACTTAAAAAAAACACTAAAATAAGCTCCTTTAATAAACGGGACTTAAGCTGAAACTAAGTAATAAGCTCTAAAACAGCTTATCAAAGCTGTTGTCACAGTAAGTAGGGGTTTGGGCTATGGTTTCATAAACAACTCTAAAAAGCTCAAATTAAGCTTAATTTGAGAAAGAAAAAGTGTTCTAGATAGCTTATGATTTGCTTAATCTAAAAATGAAAAGAAAATAGAGCTTAAAGTACTAAAAGACCACTGAAAGTTACCATACTCAGGAAACTAATCAATAGCTTCAAAACCAAAAATAAAGCACCATGCTCAAAAAGCAAAGACAGCAAATGAGCATTTGTAAACTTGACAATCAACTTATAAGCAACTAATTTAAGTAATAAAACCTACTACTTCAAGCTAGAATCTAAAATTTAAAAGCTAAATCTTATTGCTAACTGTTTTTGGCTTTTATGGTTTTAGAGTGACTTTTAACAGCAAAATTAAGCTAGGTAAATAAGCTAGAAAATGTAAATTAAGACTTAATCTATATTAAGCTATAACTAATCTAACTCCTATTTGAACCTAAGCACCTAAGACCTACTTTTACTTAACTACAAATTAGGCTAAAAGTGACAGCAGTACTAACTTCTTGTTAGTACTGGTGCACTTTGCACAAATGCAAATCAAAAGTGCAGGTTTCCTAAGGGAAATCCTTGCACTTAGAAACACTCAAGTAGAGTGTACAAGTAAAATGCAAGCAAGATCTAAGCCTTTGAGGGCTTAGATCAAATTTTCACAAGCTAGAGGTCTAAGACAAAATGCCCTGGTGCTGACACTCTTATATTAAGCTCAAACTTACTAAATTTCCAAATCTATTTATGAAAAACTCATTTCCTAATGGTTTTATAACTAAATTCAAAGCTAGTCTCAAAGGTTTTTTGCTCAAAAACTTATACTTTAGATGGTCAAACTTGTTAATGCAAAACACTCCTTTATGTGATTGACATAGAGAATAAAAAAAAAAATAAAATAAAAAAAAAATAAAAAAAAAGAAATAAGAAAAAGAATAAGTAAAATAATAAAAAAGATTGAAAATAAAAAAAAATAAAATTAAAAAAAAAAAAAAATAAATATAAAAAACAAAATATAAAAGATTGAAAAAAAAACTAAAATAAAAAAAAATAAAAAAAAATATAAAAAATAAAAAAAAAAAAAAAAAAATCAAAAATAATTAAAAAAAGAAAAAAAAAAAAAAATAAAAATAAAAAAAAAAAAAATAAAAAAAATAAAAAAAAAAATAAAAAAAAAAAAAAAATTATTATAAAATTAAAAAAAAATTTAATTAAGCTTGGATTTTCAAATCCAACAACTAAACCTATGATACCAGTTAATTAATAGTTTATACTAACCTCAATTAACATGATCTAACAACAGATTAAGCTGGATTCAACAGATTAAGAGCTACTCTAAATATTTTTTGGTTTTTATGAGTTTTATAACAAGAGAAGCAAACAAATGATCTAAGAGACTGTAAGCTAGAAAAAAATAAACATATTCGCATACCATTAACTTATAAGCACAATAAGATGAACAAAAAACCTTAATTAAGCAGAGAACTTAAGCAAATAAGCAAACTAATAAGCAATTAAGAGTAAACTAGATTATAACTATTAAACTAGATAATGAAAATGCAATGAATTTTAAGAAAAACTTACTTAAACCTCTAGCTAAACAAGAGGTACCAATTAAGGCAGCTACAAGCTCCCTAGCTTATTAGATAAGCTAGGGTAAAGTCCATTTGGTCCTCCATTGCAACCAACTTCCAAGAGCTTTCCTCATTCATTTACAAAGGTAATAAGGTAAGATATTAAGCTGATTTAAGGTTTAAGTAGGATTAAGTCTAGTTAAACCCAATTTCAGCTTATAGACTGAAAAGGGCTTATTGAGAGCTTATTGATCTTAGCTTATTTAATAGGAAAAAGTGAAAGCTTATGAGATTAGGTAAAAGAGCTTAAGAGAGATTAAAACAACTAAAATTTCATTATAATAAAGCTTGTTTACATTAAGAAAATTACAAGGATTTAAAGCTAAATTAAGCTAAAAAGAAATTAAGCTAAAACTAAGACCTAAGCTACGTGTGTGTGTGTGTGAAGAGTGAGGCCCTTTTTATAGGTGTTGAAAGAAGCTTCTAGGATGCCTTGCCTTGCTCTTCAATCCTTCAATCTCCACCACTCATTGTCATAATCATTGGATCAAAGATTTGAGCCGTTGGATCAATAACACACTCACACGGATTGCTAAGCTGTCATTCTTTGATGTGACAGCTTGTGCTAGTTGTGTGAGTGTGTTTAGTGCAAAAACCCACACCCCTTTGTGCTTTCACCATTGCTGACGTGGCCTCCTCATGAGAGTGGGCTAGTGATTCTCTTGATTTGACCTTAATAACCCTGCCATTGTGTACTAGATCACTTGAATAGACAATCGCACCCTTTAATCTTCAAAAGCCCTTTGTTTTTTGACTGGGGGTGAGAGTGACGATGACCAGTAACTGGGTCTTGGCGCCAAGTTATAACTGAAAGGGGTAAAAATGGTTTGAACTTTGGCCTCTTAACACTTTCAGTCCCTCTCATTTCTTTCTCCTTTTCTAGTTATAAATAACTTTCGAAAATTGCAAGACTGGCCCTTGTGGTTTATAAAAAGATGAATGGGCTAGGGTTTTGGGCTTTGATTGGGCTTTTGGGATCCGGATAGGGTTTCCTAGGTTTTTAGAGGCCCATTAAGCTTTCCTGGGCCCAATAAGGGAGGAGGGGACATTTTTGGACTTTTGTGAGAGTTGAGGGACCAAAGTGAAATATTTTGAGGATTTGTCCTTTTGTGTTTGACTTAGTTTGACCATCTTTGACTGACTTTGACTTTTCTTGGCTGACTTTGACTGAGGCTTTGACTTTTCTGGCTTCGGCTTTGTACTCTACTGATTCTCGTGTCCGTGCTTGCTTGTTTTTGACCGTTTTCTTGTGATTTTTTATTTATCCGTACCTGCACACACAAAACACAAATACAAGCATATTTTTGCCATTTTTGGTCTGTTTTGGGTTTATTTGGATTATTTTAAGTACAAATGGATATGTGTATTCTATACTTATCACTCCTCCGGTTAGAAGAGCCTTGTCCTCAAGGCTCAGGTTGCGGCACTTGAGGAAGGTACGGGTTCGGAGAAAAGATGCGGATATTTCTTCCGGATTGGTCTTCATGTTCCTAGGTATACTCAGCTCCTTGTCGAGAGTTCCAACGAACTTTGACTAATGGGATTCTTCTTCGCTTTATCTTTTTCACATCTCGTTCTACGATCTTAATAGGCTCTTCGACAAATCGCAGATTTTCATCAATCTCGATCTCATCCAAAGGCACCTGAACATCTGGCTCAGCCAAGCATTTCTTGAGGTTCGACACATGAAATGTGTCTTGGACACAGCTTAGCTCTTGGGGTAACTTCAGCCGATAAGCTACCGGTCCAACACACTCTACTATTTCAAACGGTCCCACATATCGTGGTGCCAGCTTTTCTTTCTTACCAAATCGTACCACTCCCTTCCATGGAGATACCTTTAGTAACACTCGGTCTCCAACCTTGAATTCAAGTGGCTTACGTCTCTTATCAGCATAACTTTTCTGGCGACTCCTTGCCATTTTCAGCCTTTCCTTAATCTTAAAAATCTTTTCTGTCGTTTCTTGCATAAGTTCTGGTCCAATAAGCTGACTTTCTCCCACTTCAGTCCATATCACGGGGGATCTACATTTCCGCCCGTACAGAGCCTCGAATGGCGCGCACTTAATGCTCGCGTGGTAACTGTTATTATAAGAAAACTCAACCAATGGAAGATGAGCATCCCAACTGCCACCAAAATCTATAACACAAGCTCGAAGCATATCTTCCAACGTCTGAATTGTACGCTCACTCTGACCGTCGGTCTCAGGGTGGTAAGCCGTACTCATGTGTAGTTTTGTACCCAACGTTTCCTGAAGAGCTTGCCATAAGTGTGACGCGAATCGACCATCACGGTCTGAAATGATTGACACTGGCACACCATGTCTTGCTACGATTTCGTTAATATAAATTCTTGCCAGCTTCTTCGTTTGGTAATCTTCACGAATGGGTAAGAAGTGAGCCGACTTGGTCAATCTATCCAAATGACCAAATGCATCATACCCACCGCTGCTTCTACAACTTTGGTGACTAAGTCCATTGTTATCTTCTCCCATTTCCACTCAGGGATTTCTGGTTTTGAAGTAAATACCTGAGGGTTTTTGATGTTCGGTCTTTAAATCTTAGGAGCATGTAAGACACATGCTAACCATACTCAGCAATGTCGCTCTTCATACAGTGCCCCAAAACAAAGTCTCTCAGATACAATGAACATCTTATTCCGCACCCGATGTATTGAATATCTAGAAGTATGAGCTTCATCCATGATCAGTTTCCTTACACCACCAACTGATGGAATCTAGATACGATCAAAGAAGTAAATTCCACCATCATCTCGTCGTTCAAAGTGTTATTCTAATCCTCTTAGCCATTCAGCTGGAGCTTTGAGATCCTTGGAAGCTTCGCCATGTGCTTCCAAAATCTTAGTCTTAAGTCTAGAATGAATAGTAATACTCATAATGCACGTTACTGCTTTCTTGGCTTGACCTTCTATTCTAGCTCAAGGCATCTGCCACCACATTGCCTTGCCCCTGGATGTATTTTGATCTTACAATCGTAGTCACAGTGAGTAGCTCGTTCCACCTCCTTTGGAACGAATATTCAAATCTTTCTGGTCAAATATGTACTGGAGACTCTTGTGGTCAGTGTAGATAACACTTTTTGTCCTATAAAGATAATGTCTCCAGATTTTAAGGGCGAACACCATTGCACCCAATTCCAGGTCGTGGGTGGTATAATTTTTCTCATGCTTCTTTAACTGTCTTGACGCATACGCTATAACTTTGCCCCACTGCATCAACACGCACCCAAAACCTGTTCGATCATCCAATAGACGCACAAAAGTCGCTGTCCCATCGGGGAGTAGCTAACACTGGAGCATAGCAAGCTCTCCTTAGAATGCGGAAGAGCTTCATCTTACATCATCACCTACACATATTGTCATATCTTTTGAGTCAACGGGTGAGGGGCTTGCGATCTTGGAGAAATTCCAATAAATCTCCGATAATAACCCCCAATCCTAAGAATGGAACGGATTTAAGTTGACGATTCAGGATTCTTCCAGTTTCTTGACCGACGGCAACCATGCTAGATCCACGTGGATAAACCGTCACGGTTAACCACATGTCCCTAGGAACTGGACTTCCTGTAACAAAATTCGCACATTGAAAATTTGCATACAACTTCTCCCTTCTTGAGTAATTCTAGAATGTTTCTTCAGTGGACTTCATTTTCTTCTTCTGACTTTAGAGTAATTAAGATTCCTTCAATGAACACAATTACGAATTTTACCAAATACGGTTATCAGACGCGGTTCACTAAGTCATAAAGGAATCTGTGCTTCGTCAGCCCAAATGGCATGACTGTGAACTCAAAATGCCCATATCGGGTTCTAAACGCGGTCTTCGATATATCTTCTTCTCGGACTCTCAACTGATGATATCCCGAGCGAAGATCTATCTTGGAGAAACAACACACACCTTGTAATTGATCAAACAAGTCATCAATTCTGGGAAGAGGATAGCGGTTCTTTATAGTCAACTTATTTAATTCCCTGTAGTCAATACACATTCTCATCGCACCATCTTTCTTCTTAACAAAAAGCACAGGTGCTCCTCATGGTGAGTGACTAGGTCGAATGAAGCCCTTTTCTTGAAGCTCTTTTAGTTGGTTCGACAACTCTAGCATCTCTGATGGAGCTAATCGGTATGGCGATTTAACAACTGACGACGCGTCTGGAATCAGATCGATGCGGAATTCTATCTCACGCACAGGAGGTAAACCTGACAGATCATCTAGAAATACCTCAGGGAAGTCTCGGACAACCCGAATGTCATCAAGCTTCTTTTCATCAGCCTTGATACATGCAAGTGATCCAGGATCCTTTTCCAGCCTCTCGCCTTGTACTTCAAGAATCTCGCCATTCGGAAGAGGAATACGGACAATCTTTTCATAACAATCTATGACAGCTCGATGGTATGACAACCAATCCATACCAACAATGACATCAAAACTTCCTAGTCGGGTCGGGAGTAGGTCAATTTTGAACACGTGATTAAGCAAGACTAAGGTACAACCTCGTAAAACAGTGTTGGTACTAACCACCTTTCCATCTGCTAACTCTACTTCATAACTAGTATTTAAAGCGGTTGGGGTAATATCAATAAAAGGTATAAACGCAGAAGATACAAAACTCTTCTCAGCACCATAATCAAAGAGGATACAAGCGTAGTGATCATTAAGAAGAAACGTACCCGTGACCACATTCGGATTCTGCTACGGATTTTCAACCACCACGTAAGCTCTCGCACGAGCTCCCTCATTATGCTGGTTCCCTGCCTTAGGACACTTGTTCTTAAGATGTCCTTTCTCACCACACCCATAACACGTCGCATTCTGCAGGAAATCATTACATGCACCTGGAAGTATAGCTCTACAATCCTTCTCCAGATGACCAGTTCTTTGGCACTTCTGACACTTTGGAGGGCATCGCCCACTATGGTGAAAGTTGCAACGGTTGCACTTTGGTAGATTCCCAGCATAACCTCTATTCTCCGTTGGGGCTGCAGCATAGGCCCTGGCAGTTTCCTGCCTCCTGTTTTGTTGCTGGTGATAGTTGTTGTTTCGGTTGCGGTTGTTGTTGTTGTGGTTGTTGTTGTTGTTGTTTCTTTGGTGGTCTTCCCATTTCCTTTTATTGCTTTCACCAATTCTGGTAGCCCTATCCTGGACTGCTTGCTCAACCAGTTTACGGGCCATGTTGATGGCATTATGTAGAGTTGCAGGCTTTGAAGAAGTGATGTTTCCTTTGATTCTTTCAGGAAACCCACGAGTGTACCTTTCAATCTTCTTCTTTTCAGTGGGCACCAATTTAGTACATGATAAGTGCTTAATTACACATATCTTTTACCTCTAAAAACGAGCTTAAATGACCAAAAACAGACAAAAACTGCCAAATATATGTTTGTTTTGCATTTGTATTGTGCAGGAAGTGGATATCATCAAAAAGACAGAAAACCAAGCCAAAATGACAAAACTGAGCATGGAATGGAAAAGACTGTGAAAAATCAAGGCCAAAGACCAAAAAAGTCAAAGTCAAAGTCAATCCAGAAGAATCAACAGTCAAACCGGAG
>BQNB010030326.1:44300-54975 GCA_026074375.1 Tanacetum coccineum
GATTTTTGTCTTTTTGTGGGGAAGGTTTATCTGACTTAGCTGGCAGCAGTTTTGGAGGGAAAATTTGAATTTCAAATTTTATGTTTTTAAATAAAACTTATTTTTATTTAATTAAAACTATTTTGTGTATTTTTATAAAAGTCTAGTTTTATAAAAATATGATAGATTAAGAAGAAAAATTATTTTCTTGATCACTAATTAAGTTTAATGATTTGTTTATCCATACCTTGCGTGATTTACGTCAGGTGTAAATCAATTTCCGTCTTGATGCATATTTGAGACGTCGAGAGATGTTGATGCATGTATGCATGGATGATTTGTGATTACGAGTAACTTGCGCACTTTACGTTACGTATTACAAGTCACATGTTTGTCATCACCAAAACATAAAGAGATCGTATAGATTAAATATCGTAATATTTGCACTAACAAAATATGCATTGGTCCTAGTAGTTCACGAACCATCACTATTGATCTTGTTGCAGTCCTTTTAAAGCATTTAAGCGAGGAGGACATCAAGACTCTAAAGGAAAATGCACCTTATGTCTTTTCCACGACTAGGATCATGTCAGTAGCTCCTGAATCTCACGTAGACATTACATTAAGTAGTGCCAAAAACAACATATAGCAGTACAAAATAAACAACAGATCATGCTGTGCTAGCAATCTGTAAAATTACCCTAATCCCAGTCAAGAATAAACAATTGCATGGAGATACATAAACTATTAAACTGCAAATGGTAGTTAAGCACATGATGAATCTTGCATAAAAACTCAGGTATGTCTACATAACTGGTACCATTCCCAATAGACGAAATTTGAAAGAAATGTAATACTTATGATCTTTCAGCGCAAAAAAGCAATCATCCGACAAAGTATCATTGAAACATAAGATAGATTATACTGCATAAACGAAATAACATAACTCAAAAATCAGGATATGCGTTTAAATCAATTACACTGTTTTCCTGATGGATGTAACTGATCTCCCTCGCAACTTTATTTGTTTTTTGAAATCCATTGGACGAACTTGAGGGATCTTGTGCTTGTGATGATTCCACGTACTCAAATCTTGAAGGATCTCGTGTTGTAGAAGTTACACCTCTTTTCTTTTTTGCTTTTGGTGGTCTTCCTCTTGGTCGTTGAATCACCGGCTCAAAGAGAATATCCGATTGGTTCAGAAATTTAGTTATCATCGAAGAAGCAAGTTCTTTCTTGCTTAAAGGTCACACTTGATACTTGGATTGCAACTCAGTGATCAACTTAGCAAATTGGTCATCGATGTCGTTTTGTGAATCATCTTCTTGGCAAAGAGATAATGTATCAATTCTCCAATGTGGATGAACAAGGTCCAAAGAAAGTGCCATTCCTTGCAAAGAATTTATTCTATGAACACATGGAAGACCCATCGTTGCCAAAAAATGACCGGTACACATAGTTACTATACCTGCAAAAGAAATAAATTAAATCTGAAAGTGAAGTTTAAAACAATATAACTATGCAAAACTGTGATTTTTGAAAAGATTACCATCCTTTTTCTTTATATACTGCTTATAGATCTCCTTTAAAGCAAACAAAGATACATGTGACAAAAGCTCTCTAAATAAAGGCATATTGCACTCATGAGGAGTTTGAATTCTTTCACTTGCGAGTTGCACTTTAATCTCGTTGAATTCATGCGTAACCGCAAGGGAGCTTTTTTTCACTTCTTGAAAATCTCTTGTAGAAACTTGTAAATATTTTTTGAGTTTGGCATGTGCACCTTCAGCTCTTTTGAAGACGCACGATTACGAAAATGCAAGTGCTTTTCGGTCCACGCACTAACAAACTTTTTTTTCCAAGGCAACAAATTAGTCTTTATGTACTCAACTGAATGTTTCTTATCTCTATAACACAACTCAAATTCACCCCAATTTTCTTCAAAGACTAATTCTGTTGTTGAGTATACTACTACGTTCCACCATGACATAAATGTATTAAACTCATCAGCATTTTCAAAATCTTTCTTGCAATTTAAAAACATGTTCTTTTGAATATGCCAAACACACAAAAGACTTGTTGCGGTTGGAAATACATCACTTATTCCATTCATAAGAGCTAACTCTCTATCAGACATAATCACAGCCGGTTGATTAGCCTGCCCAAGAAACTTCTTAAACACCGTCAAAGCCCAAACATAACTGTCTTTGTCTTCTTTTTTCAAAAAAACAAACCCGGAGTAAAATGACGTATTGAAGCATGAAACCCCAATGATATCAAGAAGAGGCATTTTATATTTATTGGTTTTGTATGTGCAATCCATCACGAAGACATTGCTAAACATTCTAGCCAATTTAAGTGATAATGGGTGTATAATGAACAAACATGTTATACCCCCTTCTGAATCATGATCAACATCATGTGAAAACCCACCATTTTGAAGTTCCTCTAATAGGGCACCAACTATTGACCGATTTCCTAAATCATCCTTACGAATTTTTGCCTTCAAGTTGTATATAGTTTGAGAGTTTATTGGAAGATTTTGGCTTTTTTGACGTAAGGATGAAATAATCTGTCTTGGAGGTATTCCAGAAAGGGTCATATTTTTAACCGTCTCTACATCCTCTTCCGGTAATTGACGGAATGATGGATGCCCAGACATATCGGTAGATGGCTCGTGGTTATGTGATAGGTTGTGTATTTTAAAAGCCCAAGTACCATGAGTTCCTTTTCTACCTACAATGTGGAAGGAGCATTCGATCAAACGAGATGTTGTGCTTCTTTTTTGTTTTTCTCCAATAGAGCGTACATCTCGATAGGCACCACTTCGGTCACATTGCAAAGCGACATACTAGTCTTTTTTTGAATCTCGAATATATAGTCCATATCCTTTAGTGTAATAAAAGGCACGCACACTCTTTAGTAAATCGTCACATGATTTGAATGTAGAATTACCAAGATAGAGTTCTTCATTTTGAGTTATCGAACTTGACGAGTCCATAAGTTCATTCATTTCCTGAAATATATGGTGGATATTTAAAGAGGCATAATGGAATATACGATATGTGCACATACGTTATTTCATGCTATATACGCTCTAATCAATTGATTTGGTCGTTCCTAGATCACATAGGAGCATTGTAAATGTGTTATGCATGATTTATGTAAACCATCAAACTTGTTTATACATGAAGAACAAAACAATACTCTCAATTGTCTAACATTGGCAACATGACAAAACTCATTTAATACTTTAATCCAAACAATTGATTACGAATTTGAAATCCAAATATTAATTGAAGTAAATCACATAAACAAAGTAAATCAATAGAATTTCAGAGACTGATCCATTGAATTATTTGTATTAAGGAGCTCCCATCAAAAAAAATTCCGATAATAAACAAAAACAGTTCTTGTTAGGTATTTAAACTCGATCACGTTTTTAAAAGCTATCATTATACCATCGTAACAATACATTTGTCAACAATTAACATGAATAGTATTCAAACTATCCATCTCCAAAAGAAAACTATTTTGTTAAAAGCACGCTCTTTTATAAATAGTCACGTGATTCGAATGTAGAACTACCAAGATAAAGTTCTTCATCTTGAGTGATCGAACTTGACGAGTCCATGAGCTCATTCGTTTCCGGAAATATATGTTGGATATTTAGAGAGACCTAATGTTGTTGTGCATGACTTTGCTCATAAATCAATAACATCATATGTATCTTAGTTATAGAAAATTCTTGTGGTTCATGCATCGTTCCTTAGTTCAGTAGGGTGCATGTAGAATTTGTTATGCATGATTTTATGGTAAACATCAAACTTGTTATACATGAAGATCAAAACAATACTCATCAATGTCTAACAGTGGCAAACATACAAAACTCATTTAATAGTTTATACAACCAATTGATTACGATTTGAAAACCAAATTATTAATTGATATGTAAACACATAAACAAGTCAAATGCATAGATACCTGATGGGCACTGTTGTGTTGAATAGATGGTGGCGGTAGATCAGTCATATTAGGGCAATAGGGTAGAATAAAGAGAGTTAAAGCTAAATAAGGGTATAATAGTCCATAGACAAAAAAATTGTGTGTATTAATAAAAAATGCTATGTGTGCATATCAATTCCCTATATAAATGGACTGATGGGTTAATCATTATAAATAGTTTGACAAGTTGGCCCGTTTATCCCATTTAATGAATTCTACTTTTTTGTCGTTTTAAAGAAAAGTAAACAGTTTGGTGAGTAGACCCATTTGATCCATCCCAACTCTAACACAACCTGTTTAATAGACGATTTAAGTAGGTCAATTTGAACACGACCCAAAATTTGTTTGTACTCAACTTGTTTATTTCTCTTAGCAGTCTCAAGTCGTGTTTTGTGTCGTGTCAGAAATTACCACATTTACGCTAAATAATAGACCTTTTCACAGTGAAATATATACTAAGAAATATCGAACTAGTTTTCATGTTATTATTAGTTTTTTAAAACGTTGTTATTTGTATGCATTAAGTTAATTGCGAACCATTTTTCAATAACAACTTAGACAACTGATTATAGAGATGATGTGTATATTTGTTGATAAGTCGCATATCATGGAGTTATTTGTTGAGAAGTAACATATAACTTGACCAACTAATCCAACAAACTCAGTTCTATATTCTATAAATATCATGTCTTGTCACACGTACGTTAATGCTAATTTTACATCTTTTCTTAACTTTAGCCGCCAGTTGACTTCCTTTTTTCACAAACATTTTTCGTAACAAAAAAATTGATACAATCATAAGACTATGTTTATCGGTGATTTTCACCAATCGGTTGAAGTACAAAATCAAATAAATACTTAATATAATACTGTATTAAGTTTGTACAAAACTAGAAATAGAATGCAACGATCTGATGACCTGGTCACATGGTGACTTTAAGTTTGTAGAATCAATCTGTCACATGTCACATTCAAATTGGCTATGAATATATTTTGTTAGATTGGTTGGGTGGTATTGATTGAGTTGTTGATAAATGGTAGTAAAAAAGTTAAGATTAGTTATATGCATTCATTGTATAAATGGATAAACAAAAAAGTAATACATTAAAAGAGATTCAGTTGTGATATAGTATTGTTTATAAAAAGAAGATTCGAAGACAATCATATGGAGATTCTATAAAATATATTTACATCAAAATGAAGCAACGAATTATACAAAACTGCGTCAACTTAATCTCTAGAATGGAAGCATTTTCCCCATTCCATTAATATTAGCAAACAACCCAACAAGATTTTGCCTATACGGTAAAAACGATTTCTTCTTAACAATTTCATTTTCCGCTCTTCTTTGCACGTAAAATTGTTCATGAACCGGCCTCTGCACCTTCAATCGACCCGTGACTTTATGTTTTGGACTTTCAACCTTCTTATTAGAACTTAACAATGCCATTGGCTTAACATTACATTCGCTATTACTCCGCTTGAGCAAATAACGGATACTCCATCTTTTCGTTCTGGATCGAGTTGAACTACTTTTCTTACATTTCGTCATTTGAGGTGAGGATGATCCACTATTTAAGTGTCGCCTCCAAACACAAAATCGTCCAGACGGTATGGTTTCCATTTCATTAGCGTCTTCTGACTCTGATGATGATGAATACGAAGAGGAAACTATTTCTTCATCAACAAATAGTTTTCGTAATGAACTATTTATAGAAACAGAAACATCAATTTTTTTATCATCTTTCGCTTTAGCTTCACGACCAATATCGTGGTTTAAAACAGGAAAAACAGTCGAGTCTTGTGATTCAGTATCTTTTGGTGTATCTTCGGTTAACACAAATGAAAACTCATAATCGTCGCTTTCAAAATCTTGAACTTGTGTTGCATGTTCTTCATGGATCACCTTAGTGATAGCTTTGAATGTTAACGTATCAGAATAGTAATAGCTGAAACTTGGACTGTCGAATCCTAAATCTTCTATTACACGTTGTTGTGATTGCATTTTGCTTAAACTGTAGTATGCTTAATCACTTTTTTTTTTTGTAATTGATGGAGAACAGGTTAGTTGGTGAATGAAAGAGATAGGTAGCTCAA
This sequence comes from Tanacetum coccineum, assembly GCA_026074375.1. NCBI lineage: Eukaryota > Viridiplantae > Streptophyta > Magnoliopsida > Asterales > Asteraceae > Tanacetum > Tanacetum coccineum. The sequence continues at coordinate 50,382 of BQNB010030326.1, forward strand.
GGTACTTATATATATATGGTTAATATTTCTTTTTAAACAAGTAACGAGTCATGGCTGACGTAAACCTCTACACCATTATTAAAATCAAATAAATTGTTGAACTTGTTCTCTACGCCATATTGCATATAAAATAAAAAATGAATCATATAACATTATTTGGTTATTAATAAATGGTCTATTCCAGTGGCTGGAACTTGCATGTGATATTCGTATTGATAAATTTAGGTCATCTGATCATTACTCTATATTCAATTCTGTATACAACTTGAAGAGTTTTATATAATACTCCTATAGAATTAGTACGTACGCGATGACGGGCTTACGTGCATACGTATGCATATATTGATAGTTAAGTTGTTTTAGCTTTCTGCAATGCAGATATATAAAAATAAAATAATAAGAACATTAATATGAAGTGCATATATTTATATTGTTTATGGTTATGACAATCAAATACTATCATGTTTCGAATTAGAGAATCTGCAATGGAGGTCGGAGAGCCTTACGACTGCGACTTCACATCACATGCGAAGTTATGCGAGGTTCCAGTCCTACATTATATATTGACGCCGAACCTCACCAATCAGGATCCGGGCTTTCAGCTCCTCTCGTCTTGCAGGGCCGTCTCTAAATTTTTAAAAATTTTGAAGGCCCTGTACGAATTACATAATAAGGCATTTAGATTAAAAGTTATATATAAAGTATCACCATTTATAAGATACAATGCAAATTAATTATGTAAACGTTAACCTGTTACTCATTATTTAAGATAATTTCTCATACAAATATTTTTTTCTTCGAGAAAAATATGTATACACATGAATAGAATTATTATTAGGACAAATTTTAGGGTCTCAGAAATTTTTGAGGCCCTGTGCGATCGCTCACCTCGCACACCCTAAAAAATGGACATGCCTTCTTGCTACATCCCAACATAATTTGTGTAACATGCTAATAGCTAATTTTCAATGCATGTATCTGTTGTTTATTATAAGAAGAGTTAACTACATAAATCGTGGTTTACACATAATTACACATTTAATCATAAAACGCATTTAATAGCACCAGTAGTCTTTGTGGTTGTCTCAATTGAGTTGACCGATCTTTTAACCAAATTGCCGTCAGCTCTATTAGTGAAGTCTAGTTACATTGTTAGTCCATAATTATGTCATGTGACAACGTTATTCTATTTAGGCAACGAACGTTTGCAACGTTAGTCATTTATATTCACGGTCGTTTATACTTAACTCAAAATTTATTTTTCTTATAAAAAAAATTATAATTATCTTTAAAATTTATACACGTTTTAATACACAGATTTTAATACACATTTTTATACATACGTTTCTATACACACATTTTTATACACGGTTTATACACACATTTTAATACACGGTTTTATACACACATTTTTATACACGGTTTTATACACACATTTTTATACATGGTTTTATACATGTTTTTAAACACACATTTTTATAAGCACATATTTATATACATGTTTATACACACGTTTTTATTCACAAATTTTTATACATGGTTTTATACACACATTTTTATACACGGTTTACACACGTTTTTATCAGCACGTTATACACATTTTTCTACACGGTTTTATACACACGTTTCCACACATATTTTTATACACATTTTAACATATATTTTTATACACAAAAATTTTATAAATGTTTTTATACACACATTTTTATACCCACATTTTTATACACACATTTTTATAACCACATTTTTATATACATATTATTATAGGCACATTTTTATACACATATTTTTATACCCACATTTTTATACACACATTTTTGTACACATATTTGTAAAAATATGTGTGTACAAAAACGTAGGTATAAAAATGTGTATAAAAATGTGTATAAAACATGTATGTGCAAAACCGTGTGGATAATACCGTGTATAAAATATGTGTATAAAAGCGTGTGTATAAAAATATTTTATACAAAAATGTGTATAAATATGTTGTATAAAAATGTGTGTATAAAAACGTGTATAAAAATGTGTGTATAAAAACGTGTATAAAAATGTGTATAAAAATATGTATAAAAACGTGTATAAAAATGTGTGTATAAAAATGTGTGTATAAAAACGTGTATAAAAATGTGTGTATAAAAACGTGTATAAAATGTGTGTATAAAAATGTGTGTATAAAAATGTGTGTATAAAAATGTGTGTATAAAAACGTGTGTATAATAAAACATGCATAAAAATGTGTGTATAAAAACGTGTATAAATTTTTAAGATAATTAGAATTTTTTTTATAAGAAAACTACATTTGAGTTAAGTATAAACGACCGTTAATATAAAGGACTAGCGTTGCAAACGTTCGTTGGCTAAATGGACTAACGTTGCCACATGACGTAGTTATGGACTAACGATGTAACTGAACTTAAATAACAGAGTTGACGGCAATTTGGTCAAAGGACCTATCAACTCAATTGGTACAATCACATGGTTTACTTATGTAATTAAATGCGTTTTATGACTAAATGTATAATTGTGTGTAAACCACATGGGCGATTTATGTAGTTAACTCTTAAAAGAATCTACCAAACCTCACTAAAGAGTAGGTTAAATCACTTGTAAAACCTCTTCTTTCTAAAGACAAAAGTCAAAGGTTTGATCTTCACCCCCATAAGACCGGATGTCTTCTAGAAACAGTGCATCTTACTTTCCTCATACTTCGTGAAATACAGGATTGGATAACGTTGTCTTACGTTACATAACCTCACTATATATTCATGATGGAATATTATATGTGATACTATATATTACTCGTTAAGGAAAGTTGACATTCTAGAATTGTATAACCTGCAAATACATACCGTGCGATGTGTAGGAGGCAAGTTTCCATTTAACGAGGCTACATACTCTGGAAACATGTTACGCATCTCAACATATTCCGTAATTTGATTTGATTATATCGATCTCATAAAAGACAATGAGATACGGAGTATCTTATTATTTTATGTCAAGAAAATGTTCAAACAAAAAGTTAGACACTGTTTTGGTGTTAATTAATTCTTGATGATAATATATAGGGTATGTGTTACTCAACCTGAAAAGAGTGTTCAAAAATAAAACTGAACAAATTGTGACATGTGTAATTAAAATAAGTTTTGTGTGATAAAAAGTCATTTATGCCCGCACACTTTGGGCCATCATCAAAAATGATATTGCGTATCATCTCTTATACCACGAGGGTGTAATTCCTCATTTATTACCCTTGTTTCTAAAGTAGACGATCCGTTAGTAGTGAGTGATTTTAGATCAATTACTTTAATTGGTTGCCAATATAAAATCATTGTTAAGATCCTTACGAATCATATCTCAAAGGTGATTGCCTCGGTTGTTGGTGATGTTTAAATGGTATATATTCGAGGTCATCAAATCATAGATGACCCCCTCTCAAGGTGGATAAGATCATTGCTTGGGTTAAAAATGGTTTATGTTTTTTAGGTTGATTTTGAAAAAGCTTTTGACTCTTTGAGTTAGTCTTTTTATTTCTCTGTGTTTGAACAAATGGGTTTTAGCTCTAAATGGATGTATATTGGATTAGTTCTTTTTTAAACTCGGGGGTTGTTTCATTCTTGTCAATGGATTACCTACCAAAGAATTCAGAATTGAAAGAGGGCTTACACTACAACAATAATGTTGTTTTGGGTCGAAGAAAATTTAGGGTCGACAATGTCGACCCTAAACTACACATGGGGCCCACAATTATTCACCAAAACTAGTAAGTCAACAAAATAAGTTTGGGTCAAAAGTTAGGGTCGACATTGTCGACCCTAAGTTTTTTATATAACTTTTTATATTTTTTAATGTATAAAATGTATTTAAAAGTATATATAAATACTAAAACAGTTTTGGGTCGAAAGTTAGGGTCGACAATGTCGACCCTAACCTTTTTACCAAAATTTAATTAGCCCGCCAAGGTTTAGTTGAATCCCGCTAAAAAATTAGGGTCGACAATGTCAACCCTAACCTTTTTACCAAAATTTAATTAGCCCGCCAAGGTTTAGTTGAATCCCGCTAAAAAATTAGGGTCGACAATGTCGACCCTAAATTTCTTTTAAAAAAAAAAATTTTTACATCATATAAAAGAGTAAATTTACTTCATATAAAAAAAATTATTTCATATAAAAAAAAATTTAAAAGAAAAGAATTCTTTTTAAAAAAAATTCCACAGCAGCCCATTTACCAGATGAAGAAGGAGATGATCCAGCTTCCTTTTTGGCCCATTGGTTAGTGTTTGAAGAATCTTCCACTTGGGATGAGCCTACTTTCAAAATAAATCTAAGATCCTCATCCACAACACATTGGTTAGTGTTTGAAGAATCAACCACTCGGGATGCACATTGATCTTCTTTGTCATCCTTCTTGGCCCAAGAGTGTGTGTGCTTGGGAGGATAAGATACTATCTGCTTTTATGGTAAAGAAGAGTGATTGGCGGGAATGAAAAAAAAAATAATACCCCGCAACAACGAGCGAAAAATTAACGCCCAAACAAAAATTTTAAAAGCGAAAAATATTAGCTTATGACAATGCCCCGCAGCAACGCGCGGGT
>BQNB010030327.1:9682-52411 GCA_026074375.1 Tanacetum coccineum
AAAAAACTCGTTCGATGCTCTTATATAGCAACACTCGTTCGGCTCATGGAGATTTTAACTCGATCGGCTCTCAAAGTAACAACTCGTTCGGTCCAAGTAAAAATCTACTCGTTCGACTATTAAGTACCACACTCGTTCGGCTATTAAGCTGTATACTCGTTCGGCTGTTACTATAGAAACTCGATCGATGGTATTTGAATGTAATAGTTCGATGGTCGTTGAGAAATTCGTACCACAACAAAGAGTAACAAATATATATCTAGTTGAAAAGAAAAGTTGGACGAAAACAGAGATTGTTTAAAGCAACAAAACAGCAACAAAATGGAAAATGGTTTTTGTTAAAAGATAAATGAAAACAAAAAAAAATGAAACAAACACAACAAACAACTTATATAAAAATGGTTTTCTATATTAAAAAAAACGTTTATTTAAAAAACGTTTATGATGGAACTAACAAAACAAAACAACAACAAAAAAAAATTAAAAAACATTTTTGTTTTGATGAAAACGTGGACGAAACAAAACAAAAAAAAATCACGAAACCCACCCGTGGCGAGTGATACCAAATGTTATCCCAAAAGATTTAATCCATACACAACATAAGCTATACCAATAAGCAAACAAAGATAGAAAAGAGATAAGGAAAGTGAAAGATTATTAGAGAGAAATAAAGAGATGGAAGGTTTACACATACACTCAAATGAGAAAAATGGCAACCAACACCCTCTCCATGTGTGGAGAGGGTTCTATTTATACCCTTGAGCCATGAGTGGCATGTGGGCTTTCTAACTTGGGCCGGGCTTGGCTTTTCTTGGGCTTTGAGCCCGAAACATGGACAATATTAGATTACAATCCAAGCCCGTTGAACCCGACTAGCCTATTACTTAACAAGACTAATTACGACTAATAAGACCGATAACATTCTTGTTCGACTTATATAAAATTAAGGCTAACAATCTCCCCCAATGTTGAGGTCTCTTTCTTCAAACTCCTCCGTACTACCGATGACGTTGAAGATATGACTTTTGACGTTTATGCTTTGCCTTGTTTTGGTCTTGTCTTGTTTGTAATGGCTTTGTTCATTCATGCTTTGTGATCTTGATCTTGAGCCTTTATCTTTTGACTTTGAGTTCTTGAGATCGTTATCTTGCATCATCTCCTTGACTTGAATCATCTTGATTTGACTTTCTTGATCAACTTGTGCTCTTGACCAACATGCTCATACTTGTTACATTCTTGTTTGACATATGTGATTATAAGTCTAACAATCTCCCCAATTGATGATTCTTTATTTGACTTTGAGGCTCTTTGATGGTGGGGAAGATTAGAATCAACTATCTTGACGTTTGAATTGATAACTTTGAAAGCTTGGTTTATGTGCATGTGGTTAATGAATCGACTTCGCTGGAATGAGGCTGCAACACCGTCGTCTAAACCTGAAATAAGACAGTTAGCAATAAAAGATGAATATGGCTTTGTCATTCATCTTGACTTTGGTTGCATTAACCTCCGGTTTCCCATTTTATAGTATAAATACTATACCTGTGATCAGGTAGATTCAAAGAATCTCCTTGACAGGGTTTCCAGCTCAAAGCGTAGGATCTTCTAACACAGATGTATTAGATTCACCATGCTTGCTAGTTCTCATTACCGGAACGTCTCAAAGCAGACAACACGGTAAGAGTGAATCAGATAGTTACTATCTTTCTGATTAAGTCGTCAATTCATTTACTGGACAAATCTGATACTCCTGTTATCACAAGCTCGTTCATGTGAATCTTACAAGTCACCTACCAAGAGCTTGTTTGATGTTGGCTCAAGCAGGATTTCCATCTTCACTGTGAATACTTAAGTATCACTCGGATGTTCTGGCAAGATCTCAAGGATAATGCGTAGGACTCTTTGTTACAACTTGTGAACTTTATGGTGTTCAACAAGTGTATTTTGACATTGTGTCCTAATGAGATTTATAATTTGATCTCTTCTGGCTCTAGACTCGATTTGTGCACTTTGGTTTTAGTAATCGGAGGCTGGAGCAGACTGCCACCTATTCAATATCAACAATCTCGGAGTGAGATGTCAATAGATAACGTGTGTATCTCCGTGACAAATGAGACAAGTTTCTTTTGAGAGAAACCCGAATGGCTAGGAAGGGTTGTGCATTGCATCACTGGGTCCATGACGGCTTTCTTCAATATCAACAATCATCATTGTGATTTTGATAGATTATGTATTGACCCGGTTTCTTGACTAATTTGTTTGAGGTTTCTTATTTTCACCCTTTATCCATACATTTCTTTTTTCATTCTTCAACCCCTTCAATGCTTACCAAGACGTCATTACTAACACCTTGTTGTGATTGTTCCAGTGTTAGCTCAATCTTAGTCGGCATTCTTCCCTTATACACATTCTTCTCCAATCATACCTAAGGACTGCTATTTCTAACTATGGAGTGTCCTTGGGTAGATCCCTCCGGTTTGTTGGATCGTAGGACTATACCTAACCTAAATCACCTTATGACTTCTTAAACCGTAGTGAAAATTAATAGGTTGTCTGGGTATAAAGATCGAACATAAAACCATTTTTTTTACATTGTTATTTTCAAATACTCCCATACACATTGTGTCCTAGATTTGAAATGTTTAGCACATGAAGAACGAGTTGCACTTAGAGTCTTAAAGATCTCATTCGTCTATATCATATTTTAATTACAATTTTCTCCCCTTATTTTAAATAATAAAACACTTAGTATTTGAAATACCAATTGATTAAAATTTGACATGAAAGATTCCATGGGGAGAAAAATTATACTACGATATTGAATGAATTCTAATTCCAATAGCTCCCCTTCAACATTATATGTGGGATACCAATATTTATTAAACTTGACATTGGAATGAAAAATTGATATGACACCACAAAATGTTGAAGACGGAGTGAGATGCCTTAGTGAACAATGTATATTAATAATTTACATTATAAGTTTCCACATTTTAATTTCACAAAATGTGTTTGGATACATAAATTGACAATTGTTGAGATGTAACCCAACTACATTAAAAGGCTTATGTTTTTAAAGCGCCCCCCTCAGAAATGATTCACATATATCGACATTCTACGAACTGCAAATTCTTTGAAAAATATCGCGAGACAGGAGTGTGAACACACAATTTTAAACAAAATTCCACTTTTTATGAAAATTCCACAATTATATTGTAGACAATTTTGGACATTGAAAGTCCTTTTTTGAAAAATTTATGGTCACGATTTTAAATAAATGTTATAGACTTCTCTTCTATTTTAGAGTAAGCGCACTGAGGCGTACACTTCCCTATTACATTCGGGACCGAGTTATGCACTGAAATGTACATAAGTCATTCAGAGAAAATTTAGAAATGACATGTTTTGAAAGCAGTTGAAACTCTTGTTCGAACTTCATTTACACGCCCGTGTCGATGTTAATCAACATTTCTAGGTACGTAAATGTTATCGATTCCAAGAGACATGTCGAGAAGATTCTTTTTGGTATTTTTGAAAATTTTCTGATTTTATATTTGTTTTTCTAGGTTTTATAATTTTGTATTTTCTTTTTAAAAAAATTTTATAAATCAAAAATAAAGGGATAATAAAAATATTTACCAATCGATGTTTGATGGATCAAGCAGATTCAATTGCCAGAACCTCCAGTTCATCTGGAGTCAAACATCTCATACGAAGTTGTTCTGACAGAGACTTAAAAATCCTATTTGCGATAAAGCTTTAGGTGACCAAGTAAGCTAACTGGTATTCAGTTCGAAAAGAATATTCAACAATACCTTTTCAACCTGTTCTTATGAAGTGGATATTGACATCGATGTGTTTGTACGGAATGCTGGACTGGATTGCACGAGATGGCTATGGCTGCCTTTGAGTCACAATACATAGGTATTTTATCAAAGTGGAAGCCATAATCTGTGTTTAGAGTTCTCAACCATAGAACTTGTGCGCAGCACGCAGATAAGACACATAATCGGCTTCTGCGTTGAAGACATTGAAGTGGCAGTCCTGCTTATTGGATGGACCAGCTGACTAACTTCTTCACACTAGAAATTGTATCCCCAGTTGTGCTCATTCGAGAATCGAGACAGCCGCGTGATTCGAATCTAAAAAAGTAGTTAGTTCGAACTCGGTGTCCTTCGGATACCAGAGACCCATGTTAATGGAGTCTTTAAGGTACCGAAAGATCCGTTTAACCGCAGTGAGATGTTTCTCAGTAGGGTTTCGCTTGATAGCGAGCACAATAACATGTTGCATGCAACAATTATCTGTTACTTGTGTTAGGTACATGAGTGCTCCGACTATCTACGATATTTCGTTGATCGACGGAGTACCACTCAAGTCAGCATCAAGGTGTTTTTGTAGCCATGGTTGTACCAATGCTATCACATGAGGTATACATGCTTTTTAAGTATCTTTTGACATTATTTGCTTGTTTATAAGATACCACGAGGGGATTGGTGGATATGAATCCTAAAAAGAATTTTAGATCCCCTTAATAGGACTTGTCAAACTTTGTTGTGCATGAGTTTTCCAAATGTTTTGAAAGATTTGGGTTTCGTATAACAAAAATTATGTCATCATCGTAAATTTGCAAAGCAGTATGTCTATACCCATGTTTAGTTATGAACAGAGTTGGAGCAATAGAAACCTTTTGAGAATCCGTTGGATATCAGGATGTGGAGAGTTCATCATACCACGCTCTTGGTGCTTGTTTGGGACATATAATGCTTTCTTGAGGACGTAAAACTTGTCAGATGGATATGGTCAAACAAATCCATCTGGTTGGTTTACGTACACTTCTTCCTTCAGAGGTCCATAAAGAAATGCTGTTTTAATGTCCATTTGGTACACTGTAAATGATTTGTGTGCAGCATACGCAATGAACAATCATACAGCTTCCAACCGAGCAACTGGTGCAAATGACTCTTCGAAATCAATTCTTCCTTTTGAGCATTCCAATAGCCACAAGACGGAGATTTGTTGCGATGATAGTATTTTCTCATCACGTTTGTTTTCAGAGCCACTTTAAGTTAGATGACATTTTTGCAAGTGGTTGTCGACTAATTCACCATACATCTAGTCGATCAAACTGTTTGAAGTTCTTCCTGCATTGATTCAATCCATGCAGAATCAGCCATTGCTTCTTGGATGTTTTTGGTCGGTTAGACTCACGGTGAGTGCGAATAATAAACATCTCGCCTCTGTTTCTAGGCTGACGTCTTGTTCTCACTGATTCAGACGGTTTCAATGACTGTTCTAATGGAGGATCTTTGTCCCATCGTTGTGCGGAAGGATGGTGTTGATAGAAAGTTGCATGGTTGACGACTCAACATGTCGAGTCGATGCTATCCCCTTGATCTTGTGTACCGGTGTACTGAAAGAGTGTGATAAATTCATCGTCATCAAATGTGCATTTTCATGTATTGGTTTCTGCGTGATTATGTTCTCACGGTGCAATATAACAGTTGGTTTGTGGTAGAGTTTGATGTGTCGATTGCAAGTTCAATGGAGGTGGATCTGCAACCATCGGTTGTTCGTAGAAGTGTTAGTTGTGTTATGTGTTGACGTTTATCGGGGATTATCAGTAGCACGTACAGCGGAAGACTTTGACACAACATGAGAAGTTCCATTGAGTAATTCACTGAACATCGGACTATAAAGCATTTCAGCTCATTTGCCGTTGTTTTTTTTATGTGTCAGACTTGAGGACATTTTGGACTTTGATGACCGGACTTAATCTTGTCTTGTTCAAGTACGGTTGTCGGACATTGTGGAAGGGGTAGAACATGACCGTTGATCTGACGCCATTTGAGCAATTCGTCAAGTTAACATGAATTGTTTAACTATCATTCTTGTTCTCTTGTTAATACCTGTAAGCCTTTGACTGGTAGTATACCCAACCAAAAATACTTGGCATCGCCTTTTTCCTTCATTTTTATCAAGATTTTTCACCATCTCTGATGATGTAGATAGAGAACCAAAAGTTGGTGAAGGAACTTGACTGCGGTTCCGGGCATTGATGATATGATAAGGTGTTTTCTCATGTCGAGGAATTACAAGTGAACGGTTTTGAGTAAAACATGCTGTTGCAATTGCTTCAGCCCAGAAGAACAAAGGAACTTTAGCGGCGCTTAGCATTGTTCGAGCAGCCTCAACAAGAGTACGGTTCCGTCTTTCGACAACGCCGTTTTGTTCAGGTGTTCGAGCAGTTGACGTTTCGTGTCTGATTCCCTCTTTTGCAAGGTATGCATGAAGAGTTTTATTAAGAAATTCCGTGCCTTTGTCAGTTCGAATTGTTGTAACTTGAGCATGAAGTCCTCTTTGGACAAGTGTGAGGAAATCAATGAGAACTCCAGGTGTTTCGTCTTTGGACCTCAAGAAGTGAGTCCAAGTATATCGGGAGTAGTCATCAACAATTACAAGAACATATTTCTTTCCATTAAAGCTTTCTACCCGCATTGGACCACATAAGTCCATGTGTAGAAGTTGTAACCGTCTTTTAGAGCTCGGGGTAGTCTTAGTGTGAAAAGACTTTCTTTTTGCTTTCCCCAACTCACAAGAAGAACACAGATGATCTTTGACGAATTTCAATTTTGGAAGGCCATTCACAATATTATTCTTTGAAAGCAAGTTGATGGTGTCGAAGTTTAAATGAGATAGACGACGATGCCATAACCATGCTTGAGACGATGTTGCTTTAGCCATTAAGCAAATTGGATTGGGAGTTGTTGAGTCTTGAAGAGTAATGGAATACAAATCTGTGCCACGAGAACCTTTGAGAAGATCATTTCCCTTCAAATCACGGATGTAACATGAAGACTTCCGAAAAGCAACTTCCAAATCCGCATCACAAAATTGACCAACGGAGAATAAATTGTGATTAAGCCCTTCGACGTAATAAACCCTTTTGATAGTAATAGCACCTTGAACCAGATCTCCATAACCAAGAATTGGTGCAATTGATTCATTCAAACTTCACCGTGCCCAGGAAATTTCTCCACAAAAAATTAGTTAGAAGCTGAGATTTCGGTCTTGTGCTTTGAGCACCAGAGTCTACGATGAATAGAATTATCTCGACGAGCTGCAAAAGAATTAGAAGACAATGGAGTATTGGACACAGTGGATATCGGATCTTAAGTAGGTAAAGTGATTGTTGTTGTGGATTGAAATCAATTAACGTTCACGGGATTTTACAAGTCTTAGATTTAAACCGAGAAAAGAATCGTATCTTTCGCGGGATTTTACAAAATCAAGAAGAAACCGTAAACCAAAAATTAATTGATGTTGAAATCGTTGTTGAAATTGAAAAACTTGAACTTTCGTTAACGATTGATGAGCTAAAAATGACTAACGTTGAAGTTTGTACAAGAAAGGACTAACGGTGCAACGAGTTTTAACTTAGAGGTTAAAAAAACAAACAAAGGAGGATGGTGAATTTTAATTAAATTCCAGGGGCTGCATGTGCCAACTTTGTGAAACTTGGTAATTAAAGCAAAATTTCCCTCCTAAAATGTTTTCTTCTACGTTTGAAATTAGAAAAGAAATATAACGAATGTTTTTTTTTCGAGATGATTCGTTTATCGTCGGTAGAAAATAAATATACCACGTTGATCGAAAAAATGTCACGATCACGATGGTATAAGTCTTAAGTCCCGTAGGAAAAAACGGAAAGGGGGAAGAAAAATAGGCTGTTGGGAGGGAAAACACCGTACTCGAAACCGTAAAACCAAAAATGACTTAAAACGTGTAAGTTTTGATCGTATTGAGAGCACTAGTTCGATTGTTTAAGAAGTCCACTCGTTCGAGACTACCGAGGTTTGCTGCAACCTAGTATACCAGTAGTCGATGTGTGGCCCCCCGAACAAACACTTTATACCCATCGATAAATTTCTCCTTCACGTAATGGATGTGATGCTTGACACACGTGCTAGTTCGTCTGTCTCGTACCAGTTATGTGTATGAATGTAGAGCTCGCAAGTACGTCGAGGTACTCGTATGCTATAAAAATGACAGTCCTATCCTGAGTTACGATGTCCTCGTGTTGCTATTTTGATAACCTCGGTTCTGATCTTGTTACGACTTAAAACTAGCTGTTATCTCTAGTCCCCTGCCTACCTCCTACCCACTCTCGAGTCGGTGCCACAAGCTAGACGTTCCATGGTCCTCCGTCACCCTAGGTACAGACGCACAAACAAAATACTCTGTTTTGCCTATCCGGCGGGCGGGGCATCTAAACAACACCGATGAAGCTCGTTAGGTCCTCCAAGCTAAAAAACACTCGATCGGTCCTAACAAAGATGAAGCTCGTTCGGTCCAAGCTAGTTTGTAACTCGTTCGGTTTATGAAGGCGTGAACTAGTTCGGTTCGACAGAGCTATATTTAAGCAACGAAATAAGCCACCGAACCAGCAAATAAGCTAGAAACCCGACTAAGCTATATTTAGCATCAAGTAGTTTAAGCAACGAAATGAGTCAGAGAGCTATATAACAATTAACATGAAAAAGTAATAACATGAAAAGAAGTCCAATGTGTTGGTATGTATGAAAAATTTGACTCTGTTGAAATCATGAGAAAAAAATACTTAAGCCAAATCTATATATATTAAAATATTCCGTGACCTTTTAGTTTTTTTTCTAATAAGACGAATGAAAAGAAAAAAAATAAGCCAAAAAAACTGTGTATAAGCTCAATATCAAAAAAAAATCACTAAACCCACTCGTGGCGAATGATACCAAATGTTATCCCAAAAGCTTAATCCATTTCACAACAATAAGCTATACCAATAAGCAAAATAGTAGAAAGATAGAAAGAAAAGTTGGAAGATTTATTAGAGAGAAAACTAGAGATGGAAGATTACACACACACATACAAGTGATGAAATGGTAACCAACACCCTCTCCATGTGTGGAGAGGGTTCTATTTATACCCTTGAGCCATGAATGGCATGTGGGCTTTCTAACTTGGGCCGGGCTTGGCTTTTCTTGGGCTTTGAGCCCGAAACATGGACAATATTGGATTACAATCCAAGCCCGTTGAACCCGACTAGCCTATTACTTAACAAGACTAATTACGACTAATAAGACCGATAACATTCTTGTTCGACTTATATAAAATTAAGGCTAACAAAGATATTCCCAAGACTGCTTTCAGAACAAGATACGGACATTATGAATTTCAAGCGATAGATCAGTTGGTTTACTAACGCACTGTTGTATCAAGGGTATGCATGAATCGTGTGTGAAACATACTTGTAAATTTGTGACAGTGTTCATCGACTGATATTCTTATATATTCTCGTAACAAAGAAGAGCACGTAAATCATCTGAGAATAATCCTAGAATTACTCAAGAAAGAGAAGTTGTATGCCAAGTTCTCAAAGTGTGATTTCTGGATTCATATCGTGTAATTTCTTGGACACTTAATTGATAGTCAAGGACTTCATGTTGACCCCGCCAAGATTGAAGCAGTTAAGAATTAGGCATCTCCTACTACACCCATAGAAATACGTCAATTCTTATGACTTGCTGGCTATTATCGGAGATTTATAAAAGATTTCTCGAAGATTGCAAAGTCTTTGACTAAATTAACCCGGAAAAACAAGAAGTGTATCTAGGGTGAAGACCAAGAATCAGCTTTCCAATTACTAAAACAGAAGCTTTGTGAAGCTCCAATCTTAGCATTACCAAAAGGAAATGATGATTTTATTGTTTACTGTGATGCATCCCATCAAGGTCTGGGAGCAGTTTTAATGCAAAGAGAGAAAGTTATTGCATATGCATCCTGACAACTTAAGCCTAATGAAGAAAACTATACCACTCATGATCTCAAATTAAGAGCAGTTGTGTTCGCTCTTAAAATTTGGAGACACTACCTATACGGTACAAAGTGTACTGTGTTCACTGATCATAAAAGTCTTCAGCATATCCTTGATCAGAAAGAGTTAAACATGAGACAACGCCGTTGGTTAGAATTGCTTGCAGATTACGATTATGAAATTCGCTACCATCCTGGAAAGGCAAATGTTGTAGCAGATGCCTTAAGTTGGAAGGAACGAATCAAACCACTCCGAGTTAGATCATTAGTTATGACCATTCATTCAAACTTACCCTCACAAATTCTTAAAGCTCAAACTGAAGCACTCAAAGAAGAAAACATCAAGGCTGAAAACTTATGAGGAATGGATAAAGCATTTGAAATACATCTTGATGGAACTCGTTATATTAAAAACTGAAGTTGGTTACCACTCTTTGGTAATCTAAGAGACTTGATCATGCATGAGTCCCATAAATCAAAATATTCCATTTACCCGAGTTTTGACAAGATGTATTAGGATCTTAATAAACTCTATTGGTGGCCTAACATGAAGGCAGTCATCGCTGAATATGTTGGCAAATGTTAGACATGTTCTAGAGTTAAGGCAGAATGTCAGAAGCCATCCGGCTTACTGTTTCAACCAGAGATTCCTATGTAGAAGTAGGATAGAATAATAATGGATTTCATCACAAAACTACCCAAAACCTCAAACGGACATGACACAATCTGGGTCATTGTCGATCGCCTTACCAAATCCGCACATTTCATCCCTACCCGAGAGACAGATAGTATGGAAACCCTTACAAGGTTATACATCAAAGAAATAGTCTCCCGGTATGGAGTGCCAATATCTATCATCTCGGATCGTGACAGTCATTTCATATCCAGATTCTGGAAATCATTACAAAATGCCTTGGGTACTCAATTAGACATAAGTACAAAATCGATGGACAAAGTGAAAGGACCATTCAAACACTAGAAGACATGCTTTGAGCCTGTGTTATAGATTTTAGAAAAGGATGGGAAAGACACTTACCATTGGTAGAATTCTCTTACAATAATAGTTGTCATGCCAGTATCAAGGCAGCACCATTTGAGGCACTTTATGGTCGAAAGTGCAGATCACCTATTTGCTGGGCCAAAGTTGAAGATGTTTAACTTACGGGACCAGAAATAATCCATGAAACCACTGAAAAGATAGTGCAAATTCGACAACGCTTGCAAGCTGCAAGAGACTGACAGAGAAGTTATGCCAATATAAGACGAAAGCCTTTAGAATTTCAAGTTGGAGATCGTGTTATGTTGAAAGTATCACCTCGTAAAGGTGTCATTTGATTCAGAAAACGAGGAAAGCTTAATCCTTGGTATATTAGACCATTCAAAATCCTTGAATGGATTGGCCTAGTGGAATACAAACTAGAGCTTCCTGAAGAGCTTAGTAATGTCCACAGTACTTTCTACATTTCTAATCTAAAGAAATGCTTATCTGACGAATCCCTTGTCATTCCAATGAAAGAGCTTCTACTTGATGACAAACTCAACTTTGTAGAAGAACTAGTAGAGATTATGGATCAAGAAGTCAAACAATTGAAACAAAGTCGTATTCCTATAACCAAAGTAAGATGGGACTCTAAAAGAGGACCAGAATTTACATGGGAACACGAAGATCAAATTCGTGCCAAGTATCCACATCTGTTTTCAAACATCACTCCGGCATCCAACTAAATCTCGGGACGAGATTTCTTTTAAGGGAGGGAGACTATAACAACCCGCAATTTTCATCAATGTAATTATCCATCTATTAAATTAGATGCACTGTAATATCCATCTATTATATATATACCACCTTTTTACAGGGAAATTTTTGCTTTATCTCATTATGCAACGTAACTTGCATCTCTAAAGTAAACGAGCTCACGCAACCTCTATCAATGCCATCTATATCTATGTTTATATCATATAAACATCCTAATATGTCAAGTCTATATCTTAATATCATTTTTACTAAGTACATTATCCATTTAACGTACTTTTCAAAACGTTATATCAAAACAAGCATTAAACGTTAACGTTTATATCAAAACCCTAATTATATGTAATGTATACATATAAAATGAATGTACAAGCCTTTAAAGCATGTGTACAAGTATCAATACACAACATTTGAATATCTTTTCCCTCCTAAATCAAGTTACAACTTTCTAAAGCTCAATGTACAAGTTAATAATGCAAGAAAGTTAAACTAGGTCATTTTACATCCTAAATCACTTTGGTTTCTTACTACCACTTTAGTACAAGGTACAAGCACTTAATGCATGACTTTTAAACCATAAACCTAAACCCTAATTCATCCTAAACCCTAATCTAAAACCCTAAACCCTAAAAACAAAACCCTAAACCCTAATTTCACTTTCAACCAAAAACTAAACCCTAAACCTAAAACTAAGCCCTAAACCTTAATCCTAAGCCCTAATCTTAATCCTAACACTAATCCTAAACCTTAATCTATCCTAAACCCTAACCCTAACTCAATCTAAAAGTCCAAAACCCTAACCCAAAAAGAAATGAACCCGACACCCTTTTTACTTCATTTTTACCCATTTTAAGCAACCAAGCACCTCAAGCAAGCATCCTAGCACCTCTATGATATCACCAACTAGCTTACAAGCACCTCTATTACAACCCTTGGCCACCAAGAAAGCCTTGTCTTCCTTTTCTAGCCGTGGCCTCCAAACACCCATTCCACATCTTCATAGCTAGTTATAGCCTTCCTTACTCATCCTACTAGCATCTCTTACTCACCTCAGCTAGCTAGGACACTTATCAAACCCTTAGATGCCAAGAAAACTTAGGCACCAAGGGTTTTTGACCCTATATATACGCATACATACACAACACTTTCATTCACACCTCAAACTCATCTCACACACTCAAATGGAGTTCTAGCCATTCCCTAGCAGCAATAGAAGATCAAGAGAAGTCTCTAAGCTCAGAATAGAAGCCAAGAAGCAAGAAAAATGAAGTCTTGAAGCCATTTCTAGGCGTACGAACCCGAAAACCCCATTTTGACCCATTTTAGCTCAAGTAAGCCTAAGATCTTGTTCCATAAACTTATAATCTATATTAGAATGTTCATAATACTCTTAAGATCATATATAAACTCTTGTTTGAAGCTTTGAATCCTCAAACCCATGCGTTTTTTGTTAAAACCCTAAAAATGACCCGTTTTGATTTTCTAGCTAACGAATCCTTTTTCTAAACTTTTGTTATGTTAAAACATCTTATTTTAGCTTATTCTAATAAGCTATAACCTAAAAATATCATTTGGAATCCTAAAATAAGCTTGCATGGCTTTTTGGACTTGTTTTGCAAATATTTCCATGCATAGGGGTATATATCGTAACTTTATGAAATTTATAACTAAAAGGGCTAAAAATGTCATTATTCTAAAGTTATAACTATAAGGACCTATTTTGACAAGTTTCAAAGTTAAAGGTTTAAATTATATATACTTTATATATAAAGGACTAAAGTTGTAAAAGTTTATAAACCAAGGGTATATATTGCCAATTTTGCAAACTTAAAAATATAAAATATAATATTTTTATATAAATTATAAAAATATATATTAATATAGATAAAACTAATTGATTTAAAACCCGACACATGGATCGTTATTAATACATAAATCAAGCGCATTATTTCGTTATAAATTAACATAATATTATCATCAACTAACTTTTGAAAACTTAAAATCTTATCGTATCACGTTACTAAGAATTTCATATGAAGAGGTTTCCATTTGAGTTATTCGTTTCGACGAGGTTTCTGGGGTTACGATTTAAAGTCTCTGTCTCCTCAAACGTTACAACATAGGCCTCTGGATAAGATAACCCCGAACAACTATACAATATTTCCATAATTAATAAATCAAAGATATAACGTTAAACCTTATGAAAGGTTTTGAAACATAACCATCACACTAAGACTGACATATCACCCCAGGTTGTGTGACAAGCGGTACTGTTCACTTGATATACATATGCCATCAATCAGAATTCCCTAAACAGTTAAGGTAGTTCATAGCCTCACTTTAATCTTTTTATTTCATAAACCCGTAGGGAATACATGCTATAAACCAGAATACAAGTGTTTATCAAAGTGTATGCTTATCCTGATATACTATTCACTTCTGTTGTCTAAGTCCCTTTATGCCAAAAGACCCCCACCATCATGGACCATTAATCACTTGCGAGTGAACGTGAATATTGTGAATAGGCCTATTGGGATTGACGAATCCCGTTTGTGTTAGCCGGATAGGTAACCAAACGCACTATATTTGAAACTCATAGGTATATGGAAATTACCTACACGGGGGCCATTATCTTTATATATATATATATATATATATATATATATATATATATATATATATATATATATATTAATATAAATATATATTATATAATATCAGTATGATATATACACTAGTCAGTTTGAGTAGCCATGAGCTAGACGCAATAATACCGTTTTCCCAACAATTGTACTCATTGCAATTATGTACACTTATGGGTGTATAACAACGTAACCCACTCTTATGATGACTTGTATTCACACTATTTATTATAAACCTATGAATTTCACTCAACCATTGTGTTGACCTTTTTAGCATGTTTATCTCAGGTAACTAAACATCTTATGGCACGGAGTGGCACGGACTTGAAGATGGCTAAACTGTTATCATTCAAACTTTATGTTTTCATGTAGATTTTGGGACCTCTGTTTGTAAAAACTCTGATGAAATAATGAATGATAACTTATCTTTTAAAAACAACTCTTCGAGTTGCTTCTATGATTATATTGTTTGTACGAAATGAAATAATACCCCAGATAGCTTCCCTGCTATAATGTTCCAAAATGGGTTTATAGATTGTATTAGAGCACGAGTTATAGAGAACAAGGTTAAAACCTTAACTATAACTACTTTTCTTTTTCCATCCAAGAAAGTCCTCCGTGCCACTACATCTCCTGAATAGTATGTAAAGATACATAACTATTATACTATTATATAAATAACTTATGTTATTTACTACTGGGTTGTTAACAGAGTGATGTCTTCTCCCAACCATCCTACTTCCGATATTGAGGATGCTTTTTCCTCTAACTTTCCGGACTATATCCCGGCTTCCCCGGACTATGTCCCAGCTTCACCAGGAAAAACTTATTCTAGCTCTTCAAATAACTCATTTGGTGTAGTTCCAATAGTTTCACCAACTCTTTCACTTTTTCATGATGACCCCTATATGAAGGTCATGCATGCATACTATGCTAAAGAATCACCTATTCCACCACCAACTATTGTGCCTCCATCTACAATGCTATCTCCAATGTTTAATCCTCAAGAATTCTTTCTTCTGGAGGAATTATTGTCACCTAAGAAACAAGGCCATAACTAATCATTCTCCTTTACTTCTGCCCTACCTCAAGAATTTGAGATGGGAGAAAGCTCTCGTAAGACAAGTCTAAAACGTCACGAGGAGCAAATTAAGGAAATCCCGAATCACCTAGATGAACTCTCTCTCGACCGCATTGAGTACATAGAAGACAAAATAGAAGGTCTCGGAAAAGGTCGGGTGATTATACAACAAGATTTCGACAATCTGGAAGCTGAACTCCAAAAGGCTCATGCTCGAATTGCTAAACTTCAAAGAAAGCAAATGGGAAATAATAATAAGATTGCTCTGGCTCGCTTCAGGATTGCTAATCTAGAACAAATCATCGACAAAATCTAAGTCCGTCACCAAGCAGACAAGGAAAGTCTTCTGAATGCAATCTATGAACTCAAGAATAGCCAGAAAGGACCATCGAACTACTAGATTAGATACTAGTTATAGATTTTAACCTAGCCACGAGATGTGTGGTATAAATAACAACACTTGTCAAATTTTGACTATGTACAGTACAAAGGCAAGTTGTTCATGATATAATACAATGGCAATCCCGTTATACCTTGTTGTTTCATAATACCGATATATCCATCCTAAAACAACTTCTCTTATATCATCATCTCCGTCTCCATCGTTATGAATCATACCATGATTTCTAAATAAATCATAGATACTTATTTGATATGAATTATCTATGATTTCGATATCACTATTATGACAATGTTTATTTTTGAACTTTAATCATTTTAAGACTTGTGATATCATTCTTATTACGTGTTATCTTATGTTGATAGAATGCCTCCCAAAAGGATGTCAACATCTGAAGCACCAGCCATGACTCAGGCTTCCATCAAGAAACTAGTTGTTGACAGTGTTACCACAGCTCTAGAAGCACAAGCCGCTAACATGGCAAATACTAATAATACCACCAGACCGAGAGAAGCTTCTGTGACAAGACAATATAGCTACAAAGAGTTCATGAGCTGCCAACCTATCAACTTCAAAGGTACGGAAGGTGCTATTGGTCTCATCCGCTGGTTTGAAAGAACTGAATCAGTGTTTTCCCGTAGCAACTGTACCGAAGACTGCAAGGTGAAGTTTGCTACTAGTACTTTAACTGAAGAAGCTCTATCTTGGTGGAATTATTTTGCCCAACCTATTGGGATAGAAAAAGCTTACAAGATTACCTAGGTTGAATTCAAGAAACTTTTGATAAAGAAATACTATCCCCGAACTGAAGTCCAGAAGATGGAAGACGAATTTTACCATCTGACTGTGAAGGGGAATGATCTCAAGACATATGTGAGAAGATTCCAGGAATTGGCAACCTTGTGTCCCACTATGGTGCCAGATTCTGAGAAAATGATGGAAGTTTTCATCGGGGGATTTCCTCGAAGTATTGAAAGGAATGTTACAGCCTTTAAACCTCAAACTCTAGAGGAAGCCATTTACATAGCCCAAAGGCTAATGGATCAGGTAACAAAGCACACTCCGATGCAAGTATCAAGTGATCACAAACAAAAGTTTGACGACATAAGAACTTTCAACAACAACAACTACCGCAACGATAATAACAACAACTACCGTAACACCAACACCCGCTATAATAATCACTAACTAACTAACGAGCTATGAAACGCCAATTTTCTTCAAGACCGAGCTTCTCTTGTTAGACTGTGAAATTGTGTTTCTAACAATCTCCCCCTAAGTGAGGTCTTCTTAGAGTACATATTTGAATTCATAGCATATTAGCTCGTTGTCGTTGTGGTTCTTCACTTGACTTACATTTGTGCATATTGTAGTAATACAATCTTTAACGCTTGATCTTTGATCTTGAATTACTAGATTTGATAACTTCATCCTGATCTCATATTTTCTTGAATTACATGTGATCTTTTCTTCGATTTGCCATTCGCTGAACTTCGGTCCGACATGCTCATACTTGTTGTAATCATGAAAGCTTTTGTAATTTTTCTTCTTCTAATTATCTCGACTTTAGCATTTGAAGAAGACATTGATTTCAGAGATGCGGAAGTTTCATGTTCTTAGCTTTCTTGATGTCTTCAAATTTTGAGTATGAACAATATATAGTTTTTAGCAAACTATCAGCTATCAACGGATTTGATATGTCTTTACCATGAGCCGTTTGCTATGGACTAGTCAATGCTTTGTTGCAATAACAAGGTGCAATGATAACCTTATAGTTTTTAGTAAACTATCAACTATGAACGGATTTGATATTTCTTTACCAGTAGCCGTTTGCTCTGGAGTAGTCAACTCTTTGTTTTTGGCAACATGGTAAGTCGATTACCATACAACACGAATACTGCACCTGTGATCAGATAAATTTAATAAAGAACCTTCTTGACAGGTTTTCCAGCTCAAAGCCTTTAAGTCCTCCAATACCGAAGTATCAGATTTCCGTAAGCTTGCTGTTCTCTAAACCAGATGTTCATAATAGAATGGTAAAGAGTGAGTCAGTACAGTTACTATCTGCTGACTATACCGTATAATTCCTGTTTAGCGTTTTACTTCTTAATACAATTAAGTACCGTAGAAGGCCTGTGGCAAAAAATGATTTGAAAAACATTCAATGTGCTTATGAAATTTATTTAGAACACAACGAAAGTTTAAATCAGAATGCTCTGATGATGTTTTGAAAGATATCTCGAAAGATATGAAGTGCCTCATGACTGTCATCAAACTCATACAAGTATTTGTAAGACGAGCCATTCTCACTAGTGGATACTGTCCGAAGACAAGTATATGAGTATTCTACCAATACCTTGGTGATACAACATCTCATTCATTTGCATTCCTCAAGATCACTTTCCCAATCATGAAACAAAAGATTCTTTGTGAATTTATTATAGGTTCCATGATCATTCATATAACCCTTTAACAATGATATATAGAATCAAGATGCAAGAAAAATAAAAACTTTATTGATGATTGAAAGAAAAACACCTTTTTGTAGCTAGAAACCCTAGATAGAACAACTGCCTAGCTAATTTTTTTTCTAACCTAGAAATTGACTAAATCAAGGGTATAAATACCCATAGGAGGGGCCGGCCATTTGAGGCCTTTGTGTGGGCTTTTACTGGGCTTTTTTGCTTCTTAGCCCGTTTACATCATTAAACATTATAATTAATTAACTAACTAACGAGCTATGAAACGCCAATTTTCTTCAAGACCGAGCTTCTCTTGTTAGACTGTGAAATTGTGTTTCTAACATTATGTCCTACTATGGTGCCAGATTCTGAGAAAATGATGGAAGTTTTCATCGGGGGATTGCCTCGAAGTATTGAAGGGAATGTTACCGCCTCTAAACCTCAAACTTTCTGAGGAAGCCATTAACATATCCCAGAGGCTAATGGATCAGGTAACAAATCACACTCCGATGCAAGTATCAAGTGATCATAAACGAAAGTTTGACGACAGAAGAACTTTCAACAACAACAACTACCGCAACGATAATAACAACAACTACCGTAACACCAACACCAACAACAGCTACAATAATCACCAACCACAACAGAACAAAAGGCAAGAAGCTGACTTGAGGGTTTATGCTGCACCCCAACTGTAAATAAATGGATATATTGGGGAATATCGTCCCTGGTATAGAAGAAATGCACTATGATCACACATGTTCCTTGCAATTTTATGTGTAATATTTGCAACAAGGTGGACCATCTGACCAAGAACTGCAGAAACAAAGGACCAGCCACTCGAAGCAATCAGCAACCAGTATCGGTAATTTTCCATGCCTATGGAGAGAAAGGGCATTATGCAAATCAGTTGCCTGAAAGACACCAACAAAACACTGCCTAGGGAGAGAATACATTGCTAAGGGAGAGTATGATTATCAAACCCAAACATAGTCATGGGTATTTTTTTTAACTCCCCCAAATGTATTACGCAGCGGAACCAATAGCTTGGGTGTTAAGTCATATGTCAAACAAACATAAGATATAAGAATCAACTTCAACAAGAGGCGTTTTAAAATATAATTCATTGTCCCATTCATGTAAGATTAGTGTCGAAAATTGTCCACAAGATCGTCACGTGTATAACAACTTCATAAATAAGTTTTTAAAACCATAACACAAAGTGTGTTTCAAATGAATGAACCATAAAAAAAGTTTAGTAGAAAACATTCGCTCTAAGCTCCATTACGCCACTCCAAGCCTTACCTTGATTACCTGAGATAAAACATGCTAAAAAGTAACGAAATTGTTGAGTGAATCCATAAGAGTTTTATGAAATAAAGAGTGAACACAAGGATTTTTAATCATTCAAAACTTGTGGATCAAACAAGTTTATAATCACTAATGCATTAAGCTCATGACACTGAAACGTTAACCAACCATATTTATAAATATGTCTAATCATTGCCCCACAATAGGTATTATTGCAATATACCTAAAGAAAATTCTCGCAATCAAAATGTCCTTTAGGGGTGATCGCGCCATGGATGTCACAACCCCAGATAGGGCAGTCACGACCATTAGATTCTACTTAATGTATTAGCGCTCACCCATCATAGGTAAATTAACAGTGCATGAATTAGGTGCCTTTTTGCAATTAGTACTTATGCAATTAGTTCACAATCGGGACTTTGGCCATACCAGTAAAAATTCACTTGTGTTCAATTTAATAAAATAGCATGTATCTCCCTCGCGGGGTTTATAAAACATTTATAAGTAGAAAGGCGAGACTATGAACTCACCAAGAGAACAATTAGATCAGAAGTATGACGAGTCTCGAATGAGCGGGAAGTACTCCTAAGCACCTCCTAAAAGACGTGACGCGACTTAGTACGTAGAAAGTAACAATACGTAAAAATTAACAAGTGATCATGTAGTGTGTTTCCGTGTTAAGCATGGCATTCCTCTAGAACTTCCCCAAATCTTTTTAATTCCAAATTTGACTTGTGATCTGGTCTTATAAGGTAAAAATAAAACCTACTAAGTTTCGGTTTTAATTTTTTTTTATCAAAGTGTACTATACGTTTTTAATTTTGTAGGACATTGACTGTTAAAACTCAGTTTGTGATTTTAAGTCGGACTTCCCATGGACTCTTATATCCGTTAGCTCGCAAATTTTGTCTAACATTGGGAGTGCTTTCAACTCCTGGAAGCTTCTTTATTTCTAGTTGTCGAAAAAATGTAGGACTAATAATTCTTACAAAGTTTTCAGATACTATGTGAAAAGACTATTTTAATCCAATTGGTTACCCAGAAAACTGAAAGTTTCCAACATTTTTGACCTTTACAGGGAATGGCCTTAATTCCTAAACCAATGGATTGCAATGAAGGGTGAGTCCAAATGATAGAGCTTCTTTAAGATGGTCTACCAACTGACCCAATCTTAGTAAACCTAACTTTTATTGCAAAAACTTGGTGTTTAAAGCGTTTTCCTAATCATAGGTCCAGATTGACCTATTTTATTATTTTGACCTTTACTCACCTCATCCAAGGAGTTGGTGGGCTCCATTTATCCTATGATGCCATAGATCATATATCTTCCATAAATGAATTTTATTCATAGGCTCAAAGCCTTAATATTTCCTCTATAACATGTTTTTTGCTACTGTTTCAGTAAAACGTCCCAAGTATTTACTCTAAAACTCATCCCAAACATCAATCCTAAACTCTAACTATCACACTGCAATGCCATACACAAGATCTTAAAAGACACTAACTCATACATCATATACATGCATTTCAGAAGTAAACATCCGTTTTCAATGGATTAAATGTAAAGAAAAATCATTAGTATCAAGAAGTACCCTTACTAGAAAAATGTTTTAGACAAGAATGTATCAAACCAAACAAACACTTTCCTCTGGTTTGGGGCTGAGTTAGATCCACTCCAACACCCTAAATCTTTGACTCACAAGGGTTTCAGTATACACCCTGTGAGAAGAATAATACAATAGTCCAAGATCCAACCTAGTCTTGATTTAAACCTTCCATTAAAACTTCAATAACTTCTTCAAAACTTCAAGAAAATTTACCAAACTTTGCAAGCAACTCAAGGATGATGTTGTGATGTTAAAAAGGAGAAGAAATTTTTTGTAAGATGATGGTGGTGGTGGTGATAAAATCGGCAGCCACAAATCCAAGAGAGGAGGAGGAGATTTTAAGGTGATGGCTACTTTTGCATGTATGGGGAGTTGAGAGAGATTGAGTGTTTTATAGAAAGTTGTAAATGGGTTGAGTGTGTGCAAGGGTGTGGCCGGCCTAGGGGGTAAATAAAGAGGGTTTTATCATTTTTTTATTGTGTATATTTTAATCATATGTGATGTTGATGGGTTGGTTAAATAAAAGATTAGGTTTAGGTAAACGCGAGGTTTAGCTAAAATTTCGGGAATAACGAAAACACATCAGTAAAATGACAAGAACAAAAAATTATGTCATCGGGGACTTATATGAGGAATATTAAACCACTTAAGGCAATAAGATGGAATAGATTCCTAAAATTACGGCTCACTTATAAGCCATAGTCACCGGGAAATTTTTACCAATTCGGGTAAACCGTAAAATTAATGACTTTGCAAATAAAATAAAATAGAATAATGCTCGTGAGATAAATAGTGTCCTTAAATACGGATGTTACATCCTCCCCTCATTACTGAGAGCACGTACCGGTGGTATATCCTTGTTTTCTTGTCTTCTGATTACTTGAGAAAAGATAAGGGTAATTTCTTTTGAAGAAATCTTCTCGTTCCCAAGTGTATTATGGACCTCGCCTTGAATTCCATCGAACTTTAACAATGAGAATTCGACTTTGCTTGAGCTGCTTCACTTCGCGGTCCATGATTTCTACTGGTTCTTCAATAAAGTGCAATTTGTCGTCCAGTTGGATCTCTTCAAGTGGGATAACCAAGTTTTTATCCGTTAAGGAATTTCTTGAGATTCGAAAAATTGGAAGTTGCTTATGTAATTCCATGGTAGTTTATCAAGAAGCTCCTGCTTGTATGCCACGGGACCCAATTCTGTCTATGATTTTTGAATGGCCTAATGTACCGTGGACTCAAACTTACCTACGTTTCCATAGCGGAAATTATCCCTTTCCAAGGCGTTACCTTTAACAGGACATCATCACCCACTTGAAGTTTCTTCGGGATGTTCGTCTGACATTCCGCATTTAACTTTTCTGACGGCTTCTGGCAGGTTAGGCAATCGGTTCTTGACTTTGAAACAATCATTGTTCTTGTGTCCTCTCGGACCAATTCTGGGCCAGTGAGTTGGCTATCTCCAACCTCACTCCAGCAAACTGGCGATCTACACTTTCGCCCATATAAAGCTTCAAATGGCGCAGCCTTGATGCTCGCATGGTAATATTAATATGTAGGAGAATTGACCAATTGGTAAGTGTCGATCCAACTATTCCAAATCAAATTACGCATGCTCGCAACATGTCCTCCAGCGTCTGAATAGTTCTCTCGCTTTAACAGCTGTGCTCTGGGTGGTAAAGCCGGTGCTCATATTGTCAGTTGGGTTACCACGCTTCTTGAGTGATTTCCTGAAAATCTTGATGTAATCAAACTGTCTTATTCAGAGATAATTGAGTAGTCACGCCATGTTACACTTACAATTTCCTTTAAGTATATTGGGTGAGTTTTTCTTATGCTGTCAGTCTTCTTACATCGGTAAGAATGGTGCAGATTTGGTTAGTCGGTCAAACAATAATCCAGATGGAGTCATATCCCACTTGGCGTTCTTGGAAGTCTTGAGATGAAATCCATGGTTATTTTGTCTACCTACTTCCACTCTGGATTTCAGGGTGTTGCGAGTAGATCGGATGGCTTTTGGTGCTAGCTTACCTTGCACAGGTCAGACATTTATGACATAGGTGGCGATCTAATCTTTCTGTTCGGCCACCAATAGGAGCTTCTTTAAGTTTGGTAATTTTGTCTAACCCCAGGTGATAAATTGTATTTAGATTTGTGAGATTCATGCATGATCAATTCTCGTAATCCCCCAAACAACGGTAACCAAATTCGCCCGTCAAAGCATTCGATTCCATCAGAATGGGTCTCAAATATCAGCTTGATCAGTCTTCCAAGATTTTCAGCTTTTACGTTTTCCTCTTTCATCGCCTCAGTCTGAGCCATTGAGTATTTTCTCAAAGTAAATTGGTTGTGTAACCTGTCTTTACCGTCAAGATCTAACCTTATTGGTTCTCTGTCCTTTTGAATCAGGGCGTTCGGCCACTACGTTGGTCTTACAGGTGATTATATCGATTTCATAATCATAATCACTCGTAAAAGTTCAATCCATCGCAGCTGTCTCATGTTGAGTCCTTTTGATCCAAGAATGTAACTTATTGACTCTTATGATCTGTGGTACACTGTACGGACTTAGTAACCATACCAATAATGTCTCTAGAGTCTAAGTGCCAAACACTACATCGCCAGTTCTAAATCATAGGTCGTGTAGTTTTCATCATGCTTTCTTTAGTTGTCGAGTAGGCATACGAAATCACCTTTTCCTCTGCATCTGAAACAGTTCCATCACCCTTGTGCGATTGGCTTACTGTATACATCGAAGATTCTTAGTTCCTCGGCAAAGTCTAGCTAGGATAGGAGCAGAGCATAACTTCTGCTTCAAAGTTTGGAACGCCTTATCTTCTTTCGTACCCTATTCATACTTTTTGTTCTTCTCTGTTAATTTAGTTAGAGGCTTGGAAATTAATGAAAAACCCTCGATGAATCTTCGGTAATATCCGGCTAAACCCAAAAATTGCCTGACTTCTTTCGGTGTCGTCGGTGCAGACCAATTTTGGATAGCCTCAACCTTCGCAGGATCCACATGAACACCTTTATTGTTGATCACGTGATCGAGAGATTGCACCGACTCAAGCCAGAAATCGCACTTCGAGAATTTGACGTACAATTGCTCATTCTTGAGTAACTTTAAAATGATCTTCAAATGTTTTTCGTGCTCTTCTTTATTCTTGAAGTAGATAAGTATGTCATCAATGAATACAATCACACATTTATCGAGGTATGGCTTGCACACGTGATTCATTAGATCCATGAATACCGCAGGAGCATTGGTTAGACCAAACGGCATTACTTGAAATTCATAGTGACCGTACCTAGTCCGAAAAGCAGTAATAAGAATGTCTTCTTCTCTAATTCGGAGTTGGTAATAACCAGACCGCAGATCGATCTTTGAGTACACGCTGGAACCTTAAAGTTGATCGAACAGGTCATCAATCCTGGGAAGTGGATACCGATTCTTGACTGTCAACTTATTTAGCTCGCGATAATCGATGTACATACGGAATGATCCGTCCTTCTTCTTAATGAACAACACTGGAGCTCCCCATGGTGACGAGCTTGAGCGAATAAACCCTTTTTCTGATAACTCTTGCAATTGGTCTGACAATTCCTTTAGCTCGGATAGTGTCAATCGGTACGGGGCGCGCGCAACAGGGGCAGCACCCGGTACAAGTTCAATTTTAAATTCCACTTGCTGAGGTGGTAGGAGTCTCGGTAAGTCATCAGGAAACACCTCAGGGAAATCTCGAATCATCGGTACATCTTCTAAACGTTTCTCCTTTGGTTCTTTCTCGGTTACATGTGCCACAAACAACTGATGTCCTCTTTCGATGTATTTACTGGCCTTAATGCAGGATATTATCTTCAATCGGGATGTACTACGGTCGCCCTCAACTACTAGCGTCTTGTTCTTGACGGGTATATGCACTACCTTCTTGCCACATATGATAACGGCGTCTTGATCAACTAACTAATCCATCCTAATAACTACGTCAAAAGTTCCCAGCTCAATCGGCATAAGGTCAATTTTAAATAAGTGATTTAATAGGTTCAGGGTACATCCTCTTAGGACAGTATTAGTACTAGCCACCCTTCCATCGGCCAATTCCACTTCATAACTAGGGTCTAGTCTAACTAGATTAATGTATATCAAGTGACTAAAACTAGTGTTCACGAAGCTTTTGTCAGATCCTGAGTCAAATAACACAGTAGCATAACGATTGTTGAGTAGAAATGTACCCGTAACCACATTAGGTCCTTGTTGCTTCTCAGTATCTTTAATCACGTAAGCTCAACCTCGAGCTTCCTCACCTTGTGGATCCCTTCTCTTCGGATAATAGTTCCTTATGTGCCCCTTTTCTCCATAATCATATCACGTCACGGTTGGTCGCGCATTAGCACCCGTAGCTATAGCCTTGCCCTTACAATCTCGTGCCATGTGGCCTTCCTTTCCACAGTTGCTACATACTACATTGCAATAACCAAAGTGATGCTTTTTACAAAGTTTACAGAGCAGTTTGTTTCCAGCATACCCACCTTGCTCAGCCGGGGCGATGGTCATTGCTTGTGCATTTCCCTGCCTTTGATTATTCTGCTTGTTATGGCGGGTGTTATCCTTATTGTTGTTTCTGTTATTACCGTTGTTACCATCTTGTGAACTTTCCCATTTTCTTTTATTGCCCTCGGCAATCCTTTCTATTCGAGCTTGGGCCTTTTGCTCCATCAGGGCATGTGCCATGCGCACAACTTCATTCAAGCTTGTGGGTTTGGATCCAATAACTATACCCTTGATGTTGTCAGTTAATCCCCGGATATAAGCTTCAATTTTCTTACGTTCGGTCGGGACCATTTCCGAACATAGTTGAGCTAGCTCATGAAAGCGCTTAGTGTAAGAAGTTATGTCAAAATCCTTAACCTTCAAATTCCATAGTTCGTGCTCCATTCGCTGAATTTCCTCAATATGGCAGAACTCCTCTGTCATTAACCTTCTCATTTCAGTCTAACTAATCTGATTAGCAGCCTCTAATCCCATCATTGCAACCTAGGAATTCCACCACGTCAAGGCACGCCCTTGAAATGTGGCAGCAGCAAATTTAACCTTTCTCGCTTCAGCACATTCACTTATCCCAAAAACCATTTCCGTTTTCTCAAACCACCTACTTAGCTTAATAGGTCCCTCGTGTCCATGGAAGACCATAGGGTTGCACTTCATAAATCCCAAAAAGGTACATTCTTGAACAGCTATCGCCCCACCTTGGCCCCTAGCTTTGTTAGCATTGTTTCATAAAAAGATACAAATCGTTACAACCAATGGCATCAATTCTACTAACAGAAGACTCAGTTTAGTGATTACAGAATAAAAGATACTACTAATGAAACTAAACTACTAAGAGTCACGAGGTGGAGATCCTTGTGGCTTAGATGGTGAAGTCTCCTTCTGAGTAGGTGAATCGTCATTATCAGTAGCAGGAGCAGTGGCAGCATCACGTGCGGCAATATACGGATCCCTAGGATCATCGTGAATAACTGGATCCAATAGAGCCTCATGTAAAGCATATGGTGGCTCTTGATACTGCAGGCGCGGTGGTAATAGATTCTCAACCGTAATAGACCAACGCCTCAAGTGATGGTAATGCCATGTCACACGATCAAGCTCTCTCCAAGCATCTCTAGTACGGTTCTTACTGCAGTCTAACATCATCCTCAGTCATTTGTTCTCTGCACGCACATCATCCTCCTCAATATGCCGAACCCTACGATGAAGTGCATCCAGATCACTCCTAATGTGACTCGGAGTGGGATCCTCAGGGTTATGACCAACAGCGGCAGAAGATGATGATGCTCCTGTCCAAACCTGAGTGTCAGTGAAGAGTCTCTTAAATGGTATTAGTCTGTCAGTACCGATGGTAACAGCCTCAGGTACAGGATTAGCAGGCACAGGAGGTGGTATTGGTGCAACCTCGGCCTCGGCCTCAGCCTCAGCCTCCTCAAACTCAATCTCAGACTCTGGCGGAGGGTAAAGTGGGTCCGCCCCCTGATAAGGAAGTATCCACTCTGGGCCGTCCCATTAACGAGTTCCCCCTAACCTTAACGAGTTCGCACCAGCTGCGGAGGCAGCACCAGGCAACATGAACGGTTGGGTTGAAGAGGAAGACCCAGAAATGGAAGAAGAAGAGGAAGAGATGAATGCTGATGAAGAATGGGATGACCCAGAGTGGATACTTCGTTATCAGGGGGTGGACCCACTTTACCCTCCGCCACATGCATCTGACTCCGAGTCTGAGATTGAGTTTGAGGAGGCTGAGGCTGAGGCTGAGGTTGCACCTATACCACCTCCTGTTCCTGCTAATCCTGAACCTGAGGCTGTTACCATCGGTACTAGCAGACTAACACCACTTAAGAGACTCTTCACTGGCACTCAGGTTTGGACAGGATCATTATCATCTGCTGCCGCTGTTGGTCATAACCCCGAGGATCCCACTCCGAGTCATATTAGGAGTGATCTGGATGCACTTCATCACAGGGTTCGGCATATTGAGGATGATGACGCACGTGCAGAGAACAAACGACTGAGGATGATGTTAGACTGCTGTGAGAACCGTACTAGAGATGCTTGGAGAGAGCTGGATCGTACGACATGGCATTACCATCATGTGAGGTGTTGGTCTATTACAGTTGAGAATCTATTACCACCGCGTCTGCAGTATCAAGAGCCACCATATGCTCTACGTGAGGCTCTATTGGCTCCAGTTATTCACAATGACCCTAGGGATCCGTATATTGTTGTATGCGATGCTGCCACTGCTCCTGCTACTGATAATGATGATTCACCTACTCAGAAGGAGACTTCACCATCTGAGCCACAAGGATCTCCACCTCGTGACTCTTAGTAGCTTAGTTTCATTAGTAGCATCTTTTGTTTTGTAATCACTAAACTGAATCTTCAGTTAGTAAAATTGATGCCATTGGTTGTAACGATTGTATCTTTTGTGAAACAATGCAACTGTGTACTAACTCTTTTGGTAATGAATGATGAAAATGGCTATCTTTTGATTTACTACTTGATGTTGTTGTGATTGTTGTTATTATTGGTTCATTTGTATATGATGTGATCATGTCATTATATAAATACTCATTGAGGCTTTCTTTGTGTTGTGATAGAATCATGCCGCCAAAACCAATGAGCCAAGCGGCTATTGAGCGACTCATCACCGAGAGGGTCAATGCTGCTGTGGAGGCAGAGCGAGAAAGGCAGGTAAACGCAAGGGGACAAGGAAACAATTCTAACGAAGCTGGGGGCCAAGGTGGGGCGCCAGCTGCTCGAGAATGTACCTTTTTGGGATTTATGAAGTGCAACCTTATGGTCTTCCATGGTCACGAGGGAGCTGTTGAGCTAAGTAGGTGGTTTGAGAAAACAATGTGCTGAAGCGAGAAAGGTCAAATTTGCTGCTGCCACACTTCAAGGGCGTGCCTTGACGTGGTGGAATTCCCAGGTTGCAACGATGGGATTAGAGGCTGCTAATCAGATCGGTTGGACTGAAATGAGATGGTTAATGACAAAGGAGTTTTGCCCCATTGAGGGAATTCAGCGAATGGAGCACGAACTATGGAATTTGAAGGTTAAGGATTTTGACATAACTGCTTACACTAAGCGCTTTCATGAGCTGGTTCAACTATGTCCAGAAATGGTCCTAAGTGAACGCAAGAAAATTGAAGCTTATATCCGAGGATTAACTGACAACATCAAGGGTACAATTATTGGATCCAAACCCACAAGCCTGAATGAAGCTGTGCGTATGGCATATGCCCTGATGGAGCAAAAGGCTCAAGCTCGAATAGAAAGGATTGCCGAGGGAAATAAAAGAAAATGGGAAAGTTCACAAGGTGGTAACAACAGTAATAACAGAAACAACAACAGGGACAACACCCGCCATAACCAGCAGAATAATCAAAGGCAGGGAAATGCGCGAGCAATGACCACCGCCCCTGCTGAGCAAGGTAGGTATGCTGGAAACAAACCGCTTTGTAATCGTTGTAAAAAGCATCACTTTGGTTATTGCAATATAGTATGTAGCAACTGTGGAAAGGCAGGCCACATGGCACGAGATTGTAAGGGCAAAGCTATAGCTATGGGTGCTAATGCGCTATAGCTTTTCGGGTGATAATGCGCGACCAATCGGCTGATGTGTTTATGGCTTGTGGAGGAAGCGCACACACAAGCGAACTTATTACCGAAGAAAAAGGATACACAAGGTGAGTAGTCGAGGTGGGCCTACGTGGTAAAGATACTGAGAAGCAGCAAGGACCTAATGTGGTTACGGGTACGTTTTTACTCAACAATCGTTATGCTACGGTGTTATTTGACTCAGGATCTGACAAAAGCTTCGTGAACACTAGTTTTAGTCACCTGATTGACATTACTCCAGTTACACTAGACACTAGTTATGAAGTGGAATTGGCCGATGGAAGGGTCGCTAGTACTAATACTATCCTAAGAGGGTGTACTGAAATTATTAAACCACTTTTTTAAAATATTGACTTTATAGACCTTTAAGATGGGAACTTTTGACGTAGTTATTGGGATGGATTGGTTAGTTGATCAAGACGCCGTTATTGTATATGGCAAGAAGGTAGTGCATATCCCTATTAAAAACAAAATGTTAGTAATTGAGGGCGACCGTGGTACGTCCCGATTGAAGATAATATCATGCATTAAGGCCAACACATACATCGAAAGAGGACATCAGTTGTTCGTGGCACATGTAACCGTGAAGAACAAAGGAGAATCCGTTTTTTTGAAAGATTATTGTACGGTGATTCTATAGATAACTACCCGAGGTGTGTCCTGATTGAATTGACGGGACTCCGCCGCCTCGGCAAGTGGAATTTAAGATTGAACTTGTACCGCGCGCCCCGTACCGATTGGCACCTTCCGAGATGAAGGAATTAGCGGACCAATTGCAAGAGTTATTAGAAAAAGGATTTATTCGCCCGAGCTCATCGCCATGGGGAGCTCCGGTGTTGTTCGTAAAGAAAAAGGATGGAACTTTCCGAATGTGTATCGATTACCATGAATTAAACAAGTTGACGATCAAAAATCGTTATCCTCTCTCGAGAATTGATGATTTGTTCGATCAACTTAAGGGCTCAAGGTGTGTATTCGAAGAAAGACTTGCGACGGCGGTATCATCATCTCCGTTATAAGAGAAGAAGTCCATACCTATTACTGCATCAGTACTAGATTACTGGTCACTATGAATTCCAAGTGATGTGTTGGCTTAACAATGCGCCTGCGGTGTTCTTGGACCCTAATGATCGGGTGTGCAAAACCGTACCTACGACAAGTTCGTGATGTGTTTTATCGATGTTTTATACTTATTTACTCTAAGAAAAAAGATGACATAAAGAACACTTGAAGGTCTTATGGAACATGAAGAAAGAGATATTATACTGCGAAATTCTCGAAGGTGTGGATTTTGGCTTGAATCTGTGCAATTTCTCGGTCATGTGATCGATAGTAAAGGCGTTCACGTTGATCTGACAAGTATCGAGGTCATTCAAGGGAACTGGGCTACGCCTGACAACACCAACTGAGTGATGGCCATTTTCATGGGCTTTGGCTGGTTATTAACTCGGAGATTCATCGAAAGTTTCTCCTTAATTTCCCAAACCTCTTTACCTAGGCTAACCCAGAAAATAAGAAGTTATATTGGTCTAGCTGTGGCGAGAGGAGCGTTCCAATTGCTCAAGCAGAAACTGTATTGTGCACTGATATTGGCATTGCCCGAAGGATCAGAAGACTTCGTTATGTATTGTGATGCATCACTTAAAGGCTTTGGAGCTGTTTTGATGCAAAGAGAAAAGGTTATAGCATATGCATCCCGGCAATTGAGAACTCACGAGGAGAACTACACGACCCATGATCCTTCGAAATGGGGGCCGTGGATTTGCAACTTAGGCGTGTGGTGACATTAGATGTATGGGACGATGTGTGTAGTCAATACGGATCATAAGAGCCTTCATTACATCCTCAATCAGAAAGTGCTCTAAATTTGAGACAGCGCCGTGTGGATCAAACTCTTGAGTGATTACGATTGCTAGATCGTTATCATCCAGGCAAGGCAAACGTGGTGGCTGACGCTTTGAGCCGAAAGGAAAAGGAACCGATAAGGGTTAGAGCATTGGTAATGACAGTAAGTAACTCAAATCTACCTGAATAAAATCCGTAACGGCAATTAGAAGCAATGAAAAATAGATAGAATGTGTAAGGCAGAAATTTAGGAAGATTGATCAAGCCAGATTTTGATGTTCGTTCTGACGGAACCAGATATGTTGATAGCGTTATTTGGTGCCACGATTTGGAGGATTTATGAAATTTCATCATGCACGGATCCTCAGATATCATATATCTCACATTCATCCAGGATCGACAAGATGTATCAAGGTACATGATGCAGCTTTATGGTGCCCAAAAACATGTAGGTGATATCGCCACCTATGTTAGCAAAATGCCTGACCTTTGTGATAAGGTTTAAAGCTGAACATCAAAAGCCATCTGGTTTACTCAACAACAGTATAATTCCTGTCTGGGAATGGGAATGAATATATGGGATTTTATTGTTGGACTTTCGAGAACTCCAAGTGGGTATGACTCTATATGAGGTTCATTGTCGGATTCCGATTGACTTCTAATTCGGCACACTTTCTACCAGTAAGACGTCGGACAGTATGGAGAAGCTCACTCAAGATATTACACTGAAGGAATTGGTCGTCGGGTCATGGAGTGCCAATCTCGATCATATCGGACAGAGACAACAAGTTTGCATCAAGATTTTAGCGGTCACTTCAAGGAGCCTTGGGAACACAACTCGATATGAGCACTGCATACCACCCGTAGACGGATGGCCAAAGCAAGAGAACAATACAGATGTTAGAAGATATGTTGCGAGCTTGCGTGATTGATTTTAGAGGTAGTTGGGATCGACATTTGCCATTAGTCGAATTCTCATATAACAATAGTTATCACGCGAGTATTAAGGCCGCTCCATTTGAAGCACTGTATGGGCGGAAATGTAGGTCACCTGTTTGTTGGAGTGAGGTTGGAGATAGCCAACTCACAGGTCCAGAAATGATACGGGAGACAACTGAGAAGATAGTGCAGATTAAAAATCGGTTGTTGACTGCTCGTAGCCGTCAGAAAAGCTACGCCGACGTGAGACGTAGACCATTGGAATTTAACGTGGGAGATAAGGTTATGCTCAAGGTATCGCCTTGGAAGGGCGTAATTCGTTTTGGGAAGCGTGGGAAGTTGAGCCCACGATATATTAGGCCATTCAAAGTCTTAGAAAGAGTTGGTCCCGTAGCATATAAGTTGGAGTTGCCAAGAGAACTTCAAGGAATTCACAGCACCTTTCATGTCTCAAATTTGAAGAAGTGTTTGTCAGATGAGAGCCTTGTCATCCCGCTTGATGAGATTCAACTTGATGACAAGTTGCATTTTATTGAGGAACCAGTGGAAATAATAGATCGTGAGGTGCCATCTGTTTCTAGCTGACGTCTTGTTCTCACTGATTCAGACGGATTTCCAATGACTTGTTCTAATGGATGATCTTTTGTCCAACGTTGTGCGGAAGGATGGTGTTGATAGAAAGTATGCATGTTTGACATATCAACATGACAAGACGATGTCTCCCTGTAACATTCCGTATTCAAGGTCATTATTTACTCCGAGCTTTATTTCTATTTTCATTTTTAAGCGAGTTATTAAATTTTACGTTTACCCGATTTAGTAAGAATTTTCCGTTTTTAGCTTTGCGTGAGCCGTAATTAGAAATCTATTCCGTCTTCGCATCGTAAGTGATTTATTAATCTCATATTATTCCCCAATGATTATAATTTTCCCCATTTACATTTTCCGTTGTGATTCGCGTTTCCTAAAATTCTTGCTAAAACTCGCGTTTCTACCCTTAAACCTTACTTTTTTTTTAACCTTACATTACACTTTAACTAAAACTTTTATAAACTAAAATCAAAAAAAATATATATATACTTTCCCATCTCCCAAGGCCATGGCCGGTTTTGCTTATCCCATACACAACATCATTCCAATTAAACTCATCATCACTTCCATTTTTCCATACATGCAATTCATTATTCATTTCACAAGAATTCAAAAATCCTCTCTTCCTTCTTGGTCCCCATTGCTGCCGAACACCATAGCACCACCACCACCTCTCTCACAAAATTTCCCTACTCCATTAAAGGCCAACACAACACCATCCATAAGTTGCTTGCCAAGTTTGGTAGTTTTTCTTGAAGATTTGAAGAAGTTAGGGCTAGTTTCTTAGGTTTTCTTGAGGGTTTTGATTGGGGTTTTGTTGGAAGAGTATTAAAAACATTAGAGAAGGATTAGAAGCTTGTTAATCTTGTGTTCCTTGGTTCGAATCAGCCCACACAAGAGAAGAGCGCTTGGTGTTTGATTCACTAGCCTTAATCTTTCTTTTTGTAAGCTATATCTTTCTTTTATTAGTCTTACCTTTTTATTTCTTGTTTTTCTTTGATTTTAATCCATGAAAATGGATGTATTAGTTCTAAAATATATATAGTGTGATTATGTTCATGAGGGTGTTATAAGATTATTATGGCAATTTCAATGGTGATTATGATAAAACGAAGTTTAAAAAGTTTTACGTTGAAATAATGGGGACTTGATTTGTGTAAAACAGTAGGCAAAAATGTGAGTGAATTATCTAAAAATAATTTGGCCTGTACCTATAAATGAAATACATTACAGAAAGATACATTCTTAGCATCATAGGATATTAGATTGCACAACCAACTCCTTAGGATGAGAGAGTTATGCCACAACTATAAAATAGGTCAAATCTGTACATATGTTTAGAATACGAGTTTAAACTCCCAAATATTTGCCAAAAAAATAATAGATTCCATAAAGATTGGTCAGTGGTATGACATCATAAGGACGCCATAGCCATTGACCTCACCTTCATTGCTATCATGATTGGGATTTATGGGCATTTTATAAAGGGTAAATGTTTTTTGAAACTTCTGTTTTGGACCAGGTAAAATTCCTTTTCATATAGTTAAGACACTTTGTAAATTAATGAGACCATACATTTTGGAAACTAGCTCAAATAGCTTTCCAGGAATGTATAACCTCACATAAAAGAACATTTGTGAACTAGGAGAAATGAAGTCCATGAAGTCAAGATAAAAACATAAAAAAAAAAAAAAGAAACTTAGTATTCACGTCTCGTTCAAAAAATTAAAAACGTATAGTACACCCGTGATAAAATAAAAGTTAAGAGGCAGAAACATGGTAAATGTTTCATTTCCTATAAGACCAGGTCCAAGTCAATTTGGGGGATTAAAATTGACTTGGGGATGTCCCCAAGTGGAATGCCAAATACTTTATCTCGGAAACACATCTTCATGATCACATTTTAATTTCTACGTATTGTTACTTTTCTACGTACTAAGTCGCGTCACGTCTTTTAGGAGGTGCGTAGGAGTACTTCCCGCTCGTTCAAGACTTGTTATACTTCTGATTTAAGTGTTCTTACGGTGAGTTCATAGCCTCGCCTTTCAACTTTTAAACTATATTTATAAACCCCGCGAGGGAGATACATGCTTGTTTTATAAACTGAACACAAGAAACTTTATGGTATGTTGGACCCGAATATGAGATTAATTGCAATGATAGCCTATTGCCAAAAGAACCCCACCACATGAACTGTTTAATTGCCTATAAAGGGTGATCACTATTACAAGTACATTAGATCTATTGGGTTTGACAGCCCTGACCGAGGGAATGAATCCGAATCCTTTCGAGCACTCCATCTACGGACAATTTGTATTTAGAATTAGGTATAAGGCAATATACCAAGTTATGTGGGCTACATGAATTTACATACAATGATATGTGATAAACGTCAAGGCTTCGTGTTATGGAAATTATTGCAATAGAAACTTAATTAATGCTTAGTCCGTACAACAAAGTTCACACGATTGAACAAAAACTTGTGTTCTCTTTATATCTCTTACAAACTCTATGGATTCCACTTAATATTTGTTGACTTTTACATGTTTTTATCTCAGGTAACAAATGGTTGATGGATGCTGTAACAGGAGTACAACGCTAAAATTTTTAAGAAACTTGTCTTTGTTCCATATTTATAAAACAAATTAACCATATAATGGAAAACCTATGTTATGAATTTGGTAACGATTCTATGGGACGTATGTTTAATTACTCTGAAACTTCTTTAAATGGAACAAGGTTTTTTTTAAACGCCTCTTTCCGAGTCGTTTTCCATATCCTTGTGCAATTGTACTATGAATTAACACCCAATGTTGTATATTCATCACTTGAAATTTGGGGTGTAAACATATGATATGAATTAAAGAGGGATAAGGAATTAAACAAATGGGGATAAATGATCTATTGGATTTTTATGTATCCTAATCAAGAAAATATATTGTGGACCGATAATCGAACAAGTGTAGCGGTAGCTCTTAGAAAACGCACAAAAGAAGCGGAGGAGAGGGTAAAGCGCAAAGCGTTTTAAAAACCTCTCCATTTACGGGTCGCAGATCGTAGATCAACCCTCCTATACCTCCTTATAGTTATGTAAACTAAAGGTAAAAAAAAAAAAGCCATAAGTGACACAACGGTCGTTTTTGTTGGGTTTTCAATTTTTTTTGGCATTTTTTATTACTTGATAATAGACGAATATATTTACAAATAGAAACGATAACTTCACGAGGAAGGGTCTTCAAGGCACAACAAACTTCAACTCGATATTCGTAAAACAACCTCCCCGGCAACGGCGCCAAAAATTGATTGCTTGCTTTCTATATATATATATAATAATACATATATAAATAAATCACAAATATCAATAATAGTAAGAGAAGTAAGTATTCCGTGAGGCTTTTTAAAAGGGAATTACTTTTGACCAAAGTAAAATCCCTAGAAAACCTTCCCGGGTCGTTTCTCGACGAGGTGTGAATGGAAAATCGGTTACGTTTGTGATCGCACGTTTCAATGGATTCAAGATTTGATTTTGGGATTCTAATTCTATATTACAAACATAAATCAAATTTATAAAGCAAATAAGGCAAGTAATGATAAATAAAGCAACACAAATTTAAACTAAAAACGAAAGTCAGGAATCTTAAAAACGCGTCTAAATTATCAACTAAGTCATAATTAAACCTTACAACTAAATTTTTTATTTGTAAACCTAGAAAATGACAAAAGAAAATTATCTAATAAACAGATTTGTAATTTTTTGACTTTTATTTTTTTTAGTTATGAATTTTTAAAGATTAAAACCTAATTAAATTGCTAAGAAAAACCTTTCGATGTGCTCAACAACTGATTTTCTAGCACATTGACTGTGTATATCTTTCAAAACAAATGTGTTTCTGATGAAATTTGATTTTGTGCTATAAAACACTATCGATGTGTCACAAAAATACTTTCTCAAGTAACACGTCGATTGATTTTCAAATCAATTTTTATCTTTTAATTAGTAAGACAGTAACTAACCGATTCACTCTTATCGTGCTATCTGCTTTAAGACGTTCCGATAAAGAGAAGAGGCAAGTATGGTGATTTTGATGGCTATACATTTGATGATCCAATACTTATACTGGAAATCCTGTCAAGGATATTCCTCTTAAGAGGAATCTACCTGATCACAGGTCGGTCCTCATGGATCCGGAGGTTAATCCAACCAGACTCGGGCGAATGACAAGCCTATATATCGCCCACAAGCTTTATTGCTAACTGTTTTATTACAGGATCAAGCAAAGATGGAGATGGAGACACCTCGTTCTAGTGGAGTCAATTCACCACCCAATGCTCACACTTAATGTTTCCAAGTAAAGACATCATGACAACTGAATGACCTACAACACAGCTTCCGCAACTCTGAGAAGTAGTATCATAATCAAGAAAAGTGTGAGCATGCGGGTCCAAAGGTCACAACATCACATGAAGGTCAAACACTGCACAAACAGGATATTAAAAGCTTACGGTAGCTGATGATCTCAAAGAATGCTCGAAGATAACACATAGTCTAAGGAACAAAGCTCAAGGTCTACTACAAGATGTACCAAATGAAGTAATGAATGAAGACAGAATTCAAAGTCTATGAGCTAGAGTCAAAAATCAACTCAAAGAATGCTATTATTCAAATTGTATTTTATGGGGCGACCTCCCTTAGGGGGAGATTGTTAGGATTATGAAAAAGACTCGGTCACCCCCGTGTATCATTTAGTATAGCATAGCTCGTTAGTTAGAAAAGTAAAGCGCTTTTATGGTCTCGGTATTTGGGTCCGGGTCCTTTTACCACATTGTGTAAGCATATTACCAAGCCTATAGAGCTTACAAACACTTGGTATATAACCCCTTTCTAGCCATGGGAGAGGTTGGTTGTATAATTTTATCTAAAAGCCTTCATTTGGTTTTTATCTCACTAGAAATACTTCACTTCTCTTTAGTTATTTGCCAACCCAATCATTTTGCTTGTGTTATGATATCCAATATACTACAGATTTTACTATATAATAAGAATTAAAAGTAAACGCGTACGAGAAAAAAAATAATTAGTAAAATAGATGACGTCGTAAATGACCTGAAAATACAGAATGTTACAGTTCATAGCCCCACATTTTACATGATTTGTTTTATAAGTTTTTGGGGTGAGAAACATGCACTGTTTTATAATTGGACACAAGTGGATAAGTTTTACTTTTATGAGTACGTTGTTGCCTAAGTAGCGGATAACCTAGTTGAGCCCATTGATCATGAACTGTAATTTACTGGATTGTAAGTGCCAATGTTATGATAGATCATTGGATTGTCATCCACCATTTCGGGTGATTAGAAAAATCTATCACTGGGTAAACAAACGATATTCCATGTCGAATATAGGTGTTGCAGGTTAGAACATCATCACGGGGCATTGTAGGCCATTTAATTGGTATTTCATTTATGTCGGAGCTTCAGTGACATGAGCTGTGGGCAACGTAATTACATTTATATGATTCTGGCATTGTTGCATTATCATACACTTGGGAAATTATTGTGGTCCTACTTTATACAATTTATCAAATAGACTACTTGAGGACAAGTAGGATTCAAGTGGGGGGATATTTGATGACATCAAATAACGTCACTTTTATAGCATCATTTATTGTTGGGATTTCAGATTTGATGATTACAAAATAAATATAAGAATGAAACAAGATGGAAACAAGAAGGACCAAAGTCGTCATTGTAGAAGTCTTCAGAAGATAAGAATTGGAAGATTCTCTCAGATTTGGTCAAAGATAAAGATAATATTTAATTGATTTTCTTATTAATTATCTTTATTAGTTTTCATGTAAACCTTGACTCCTTATACTATAAAAGGAGGTCTAGGGTGAATAGTTTTAGCATCCAGAATAGAATAGAATAGCAGACTTCTCAATGAGAGTCTAGCAAAAGCGTGTGTGTACACGTCTAGTAGTAGTAGTAGTTAGTGTATTAGATAGTGATTGTAGTCTCATTTATTCTGATCAAATATAATGAAGGCTTTAATGTTCGGTTAAAACCTTGTTTGGTAATATTGTGTTTCTATTATTTCCGTTGTGGTAGAAGTAGTTGTTGGAGTGGTTGGAGTAGCACTTCTTCCTTCAGTTTGATCAACAGTACCTTCATCTGGTCTATCGGTACTATCTTTTTCCTTGTCGGTACTATCTTTTTCCTTGTCGGTACTATCTTTTTCCTTATCGGTA
Source organism: Tanacetum coccineum (assembly GCA_026074375.1). Lineage (NCBI taxonomy): Eukaryota > Viridiplantae > Streptophyta > Magnoliopsida > Asterales > Asteraceae > Tanacetum > Tanacetum coccineum. The sequence goes on from BQNB010030327.1 coordinate 48,587, forward strand.
CTATCTTTTTGCTTGTCAGTACCTTCATCTGGTCTGTCGGTACTATCTTTTTCCTTGTCGGTGCCTAGTGCATCTTCAGTACTAACTTCCTTTTCTTTCTTTTCCTTCTCTTCATGCACCACATATCTTGTCCTCCCTATTCCTTGAGCATCCTCAGTCTCCATATTGTCAATTACATCATCACCAAGCTCATCAAAAACTGGATCCTTATGTACTGAAGGTTCAGCTTTGGCAGATTTCCTGCCCTGTTTGGATACAGACTCCTTTTGCATCCACTGTGTCTTTAAGGATTTCTTTCCTGTCAATCTTTGCTTCATGGATACACTCTTCATCCAAGCTCTGTGGTGTGTGATAATAGGTTTGGCTTTCTTCTTAAGCTTCTTGATATGTGCCTTCAAGTGTTGAATTTCTTTGGCTTGATCTATAACCTGTTTACACAAGGAGATACAAAGATCATACACACTTTGGAGTGTCATGTCACCCTCATTCCCTAAAAGGGATTTATCACTGGATGACTGACCTCTATGATTCCCACCAGAACTCTCTGGAATGGAATCAGGAATATGAGAAGTAGGTGAAGGTCTAGGTGATGGGTCAGACTGAGGCTCAACATGAACTTCACTTGGGTGAGGAGGAGAAGGTGTAAGTTGTGGTTCAGATGGTCTTTTTGATTGTTCACCCTCATCCTCTGTTGGTTGAACCAACATGTTAGAAAATAGAGGTGTGACTTTCCCTAAAAAATGTTTACCCTTTTTAACCATTGATATTTGCTAAATTGTATATTAAATTACCCGGGATTTTGCCAAATAAAAGCCATAAAAATGCCAAAAGAATAGAAAAAGTGTGCTTTTGTGTCTAATTGTGCAGGAAAGGATTAAAAGGACAAAAAGAAGCAAAAACAGTCAAAAACTGACAAGGAACGAAAGAGACAAGAACAAGAGTGAGGAAACAGCCAAAGATCAAAGCCGGATCAGCCCGACACAGCAAGAATGAAAGTCAAAAGCCAAAATGAGGTCAAAGGACCAAGAATGACAAGTCTTCAAAGATTCAAAGGCTTATTTGAAGTTTTAAAGAAAAGGGACTAAATTTGCAAAAGGGTGGAAAGTTATTATTAAAGAAGAAAGAGAGAAAGAAAACACAAGGGTTGAAATTGCAATTTCAAAACCTTGTTTTACACTAGAAAAGGGCGGAGCAAACACAGGGACCAAAAGTGCCAATTCTTCAAACATTCAAAAAGACACGCGGGTTTAAAACAAACTCTAACAACTCTCAACCGCTTTTCCCGCCCTTTTTCCCCTACAACCCAACTTCGCCAATTCACTTCCCCCGCTCCTCTAATCTTCAATACTTCGCATATTTCCCACCTCCACATCATTTCGTCCATGTGTCATCATGTCATTGGCCAGGACACCTCACCACCCTCATCCAACGGCTACAAATGATCCAAAAGTGATCAACGATTGAGATTGATTGGAAGTTTCAAGAATTCTTCCCTCCTCTCTCCCAATTCTCTATAAATAGCAGCTTAGGGCTCTCATTTTTGTAGTTGTTTTTCTGTTTTTAATTTTTCAAGTTGTATTTCCTTCAAATTTAAGCAATTTTTCTTTCAAGCTTTTTAAATAAGCTTTAAGCTTTTGTACTCTCTATTTTCCAGCTTGTACTTCTCCATTTGTGCAATACAATTTAGTTTACACGTTTCGTAATCTTTTGTTTTCAAAGTTCAAGCCGAATTTACTAAATAAGCTCTTAATAAGCTCAATTGAGCTTATTACTGTTCATAAGCTCAAAAGCTAGTTAAATTCTGTTTTCAGTCATTCCTTTACTTACTTTAATCATTTTAATCAAGTCATGGACACTTGAGTGTGATTGAGATCATTTTGGAAGTTTAAGGAGTAATAAGCTCTTTCACAGCTTATTGAGTTTTAAGCTTTGGTTTAGAGGCAAGGTGCCATCTAGGATCACTTAGACTTTACTCTTGGATGTCTAGGTGAAGAAGACTCTACAATCTCAGGTTTTATGTACTTGATTTCATTTTAAGCAAATTCATAGCTTATTCCAAATTGCTTATTTCTATTCAATTTTGTCTGAATTCTATTCAATCATGTTTGTTTAGGCTTAATCCCTAGCTGTTTTCAGTTTTGATTAGATAAAACTTGAGAAATCTAAGTTTTCTTTTAAAACTGTCATTACTAGTATCAATAAACTAGTAGAGAAACTAGCTTATTGCTTCTAATAAGCTGTAGGTTTTAATGATTCATTAGCTTAATTAGGTGAGTTTTAGAGTATGTAGATATAAGGTTTTACCAGTTTAGTGCTTAAATAGATTTTAAGTGCATATATAGTTGACATTTTCAGGTTAAAGGTGTGTTTGGATTAGGGTGCATTTGACTCTTAAAGTCAAATGCATTCTATCAATGTTCTTTAAATAGTTGAGTTTGGTTATAATACAAGGTTTTAATCAAGTTTTAAAAATTAGTTTGTAGTTATTCAAAGTTTAGAGCTTAAAGCTTTTTGTGTGCACCAGGACAGTTTTAGTGCACTAGGCAACAAAAAGCTTTTAGGAGTTTTAGGTGTTTTAACTTTAGAATTTAAAGCTTAATATTTTCCATTATTGCAAATAATGGGATAGCATTACCAAGTGAGTTGGTTTAGAGGATATAACCTAAAAGTTTTAGCTTGTATGTTTTAGTATTCTTTTGCAAAGTGCAATCACAACAACATTTAATACTGTTGTTGCAGACAAACATAAAGACTCAGTTTAGTTCTAAAAAAAGATTAACTCTTAGAGTTAAGTTTACTTATAAGTGTTCCTGAGCTTTTAAAGTCATCAACATTTAGATTTTACTTTCCAAGCTCTTGCTATCCCTTAAAATTTTTTCTTCAAAAGAAAGCTTAAGGCAGTAGTTAATATGCTACTTATCATTTTTAAACTTTTTAATTTTAGTTTGTCTTTAATCAAATTCCTTTTATCAGTTTGTTCACAATCATGAGGAAATCTAATATTCTAAATTTCACTTTTTTAGGAATAGAACGAAGCATTTTGCTTATTAAAAAAGCTTAAAACATTTTTAGTTAAAATTTGCACTATTTAAGTTCCAATTTTCTTGTATTTTTGTTACAAGCTACTTATTTTTCCTATAGACCATTTTTAATAGACATCATAAGCATCATGTAACATCTTTTAGTTTTAACTTTCATCAATTAATAAGCAAATAATAAGCCAAAGTCTAAAAAGTTAGGAATACTCTTGTTTCTGTAACAGCTTTTGAGTTTCTTATTTTCTAGCTTATCCTGTGGATAAAAGTGCAAAGTGCTTTTGTTAAAGTTGTTAGGAATAAGCTAGTCTATAAGTTTGAAGTTTTGTGTTTTTTCTGAATCTCATTTTTTAATAAGCCAAAATTAAGCCAATAGCGTAGGGTCTGTTCTGTCATTTCTTCATAGTGTAAGGGCACCCGTTTTCATATAAGTGTAAATTCACACTAGTGACCCCGCCTACCCTGTAGTTTCCCTTTTTACATTTCTTACCCTGTTTTTCTTAGAATAATAAAAAGTTTAATATTTTTAGAATTTAGTTTTAAGAAATTAGGGTTTATATTTTAATTGATCAAATTAGTATACAATTAGGTTATAAAATTTAGGGCTTTTGTTTCCATTAAATTTCTGCACCTTTATAGTTTATAAAAATCATTTTTTCTATATTTTTCTCATTTGATTTGTATTTTCTAGAAATTTAAATAGATTTTAGCTAATTTCTTTTTCTTAGAAAAATCATAAAAAATAGAAAAATAGTTGAAAAATTAAAATTCTTTTTGTGAAAATTTTCTT
>BQNB010030328.1:7500-54974 GCA_026074375.1 Tanacetum coccineum
CTTGTTTCAAACCTTTCATTGACTTTCCACTATTACATGCAATTCGGGACAAGCATCAACTGTGGAGTAGGATTATCTGTTATCTATCCCTGTGAGAATGATCTGAATGGCTTCAGCTTCAGCATTCAGTTGATCTCGTATGTCTTGTGAAACATTCTTATAGTTCTCCATATACCCTTCTGTAGTTGTTTCAGAACTACCATTCAGCAATTGGAAAATGTTTTCTAAGCCATTGATCGTGTTGGTGGATTTGGAGACAAATGGTGGGGTGAGTTCATGTTAGGTGTGTGTCATGTATCTCTTGATTTATGGATTTCATTGAACATAAATTTACGGTGCTAACATTGGTGGACGATCTTTGCTACCTGCTTCCATGATAGCATTATGAAGAGCATTTGGGGATTGATGTAACATCCGAGAATTTTTGAAATTTTGAATGACGATTTAAATCTTTGACTTTTAGGGTCTGGCTTAACTTATAAGAACGATCATCTAAATCACGTTTTCACGACTCGGACTCTAAAGCAATTAGATGTGAAATGATAATCCAGACAACTTTTTAGTTTTGCCCGAGACCTGAAAACGAGCCGAAAAGGGCTAAAACAGCACCGCAAACATTTAACGAACAACATACAACGCGGACACACAAAAATAATTAAATTTGTTTTTAGTTATCAGTATTTATTTAATTAAAGTATTTAATAAATTAGTAATCATTTATTCAAAAGCGTTTGTTGATAACGCGAATATCCGAGTTGAAATCCATTTTTATTTCGGAAAAGGCAAAACCGGTTGCCAAAATGGAACACAGTATTTTAATTAATATGTTATTAAAATATTTATGAAATATTATCAAGCGAATACTCATTTTTATCAGAAAAATGATTTGAAAAACAATGGCGCAAGTTTCGAGATTTGAATCGTCCGTTAAGTCGCTCAAACAAGTCCCGAACCGCTTCTATCAAAAACTATACTAAAAAGTTACAAAACAAACCCTGGACTATTTCAAACTTGGCCTTTCCAATTTTATATGAATATATATATAATATTATATTTGTATATATATATATATATATATTATATATATATATATATTATATATATATATATTTGTATACATACAATTTATAATTTATGAATTTCATTTCCATTCTCATATTTGCATACACATTTATAATACACACTCTCTCTCTCCCCCTCATCTTCTCCGGCGAGCTCCGGCCACCGCCGGCCACCATTGCCGCCGCCGAAAAAGTTTTCCGGCGGGCTTTTCCGGCCAAACCCAAAAATATCTCATTCCACCCGATCTACTCGATCCCTACCACCACTCGCGGCCACGCGCCGTTTTCTTCCCCCTTTTTGACCGACGACAGCCACCACCATAGGGGCGTTCGGTGTATGGTTTGCACCTAGGGTCCGTTTGGTGTTACTCGGTAACCAACAAAAGGGGTGGGTTCGGCAGCCACCGCACGGGGTGCGTTTGGTTTTCTTATACAAAAAAAGGGGTGCGTGCGGTTTGTAAGATAACACCACGAGGGTGTTTATTCTTCCGGTGGTCTTAAACCAAAAGGGTGTGTTGGGTTAAGACACCAGCAGGGTGCGGTGGTTGGTTAAGGTTTTTTTTATAACAGAAAGGGGGTGTTGGGGTTTGTTGTTTGCAAACTAGGGTGCGTTGGGTCGTGGCAGCCAACACCAAAGGCGGTTGGTTTATGGCATTCAACAAGAAAGGGGTGTTTGGCTGTTGGAACAGCCATGGGGCCGTTTGGTTCTCGAGTTTGCACCAAGGGTGCGCTCGGTTTGGGTATTGCACCGAGATAGGCTGCGTTTGGTTTGTAAAGCCAGGAGGGCAAACTTTATTCAAATTAAATTTATTTACCCCCCCCCCCCCCCCCCCCCCCCCCCCCCCTTTTATATTATTATATTGCATTTATAATCTTTAACCCAACCATAAAACATCCAATTCCTATTCATTTCATCTCTTATACAAACACACACAAAATTATAACACACTCTCCCTTTCTTCCCCAATTTATTCGGCCACTACCTCCCACCGCCGGCCACCACTCGCCGCCGCCGGAAAACTTTTCCAGCGGACATATCCGGCGAAGACCAAAAAGACTTCCCATCCTCCGATCTATCCGATCCCCACCTTCACTCTCCCTCACTCGCGACTCCCCACCACCGACGCCACCATCATCATACATCATACCACCATCATCATCACCACAGCCGCAGCCAGGGGTGCGTTGGTTTGTGGTGACAGCCCCGACGAGGGTGCGTCGGGTTGGGTGTATAGCACGCCAAGGGTGTTTGTTTTCGGTGACAGCCACCCAAAAAGGGATGTTTGTTTGCTATGTATAACAACCACATGGGTGCGTTTGTTTCGGTATAAAACACCACCGAAGGGGCGTTTGGTTTGTATTAAAACAACAAAGGTGCGTCCGGTTTGGGTCTCAAACCCACCGAGTGCGTTGGGTTGCTCGGCCACCTGAAAGGGTGCGTTTTGGTTTGATACCACCACCAACAGGGTGCGTTTTGGGCTGTCACGAACCAACCGGGTGCGTTGGGTTCATGACACAACCAAGGGGTGCGTCGGGGTTGGGTTAACAGCCGGGGAAGTGAGTCGGGTTTGGGTTATAATGATGCACCGGGGGTGTTTGTTTATGGGTTTAGGTCGGGTTTTGGCTGTGGGAACGGCTGGGGACAGCCGGGGTGTCGGGCTAGGCTCGGGACAGCCGGGGGTGTTTGTTTGTCGGGTTTGACAGCCACCATAAAGGGGGCGTTGGGTTTTACATCGGCTAGGGTCCGTTTGGTTGGACAAAACCGCACAAGGGTGCGTTTGGTCTAAACAGCCGTAGGGTGAGTTGGTTTTGCGCCACAAAGTGTTTAAATATTTCATTTATAATATTAATTTGGTTATATGTGATGAAATCATGATGAAACTTGCGCGGGTTAAGAAAAACATGGGATTAAATGTTAAAACGGGATTATTATGAAAGTTACAAGCACATATTAGATATAGCTTAGACGAGAATTGAACTAAAAACGGACTTTGGCGCCTCTTTATTTCGAATAATTAATGGCAGAAAACGGAACATGGGATTCGGAATTCGAGACTTTGATAAATTAGACTTTGGTTTACAAAAGATAACAAATTATATTTTTACGGACGTTTAGACATAAAACGGGACTTCTAACTCCCAATAACGAAGAAACTGGAGTGTAATCGAAATATATACTTTAGTAGAAAATAAGTTAATTTTAATATATATTAAATCTGGCAGATTATTAATTAAACGATTTGAGCACTTTCGAGTCCGTTTCAGCCTTCCGGCAAAACACGAAAGTTGTTCGTAATGACGTTTTACTTTGCCGCGAGGCTTATCAGCTTTAGAAATTGAGATAAGTTAGGATTGGACGGAAAATAGTATATATACATAAAATATACTAAGGGTTAAGGTTTAAAGACGCGCAAGTGGATTTCTCATCACATGTAAACATGTATGTATACATATAAAAATATGTATGATTTCGTGGTAACGATGTACGCATCGTTGATGTATTTAATTACGTGTATTTATATTAGAGGACATATTTAGAGGTTCGTGGCCGAGATCGTTGCTGATTCGGTTGTGTATTTATTTGGATTATTTGATCGAGGTCTTTGATCATGGTGAGTTTATAAGTTCCCCTGTTTTTCTGTTTTTAAATATATTTGGGGTGAGAACATGTTGTTGCAATGCATACATGATTGTTATACAATTGGTTTACATATTTTTTATTTGCCATAGGCGCTCTGGGATAACATTATTTGACTTTATTTTTGTCAAATGCATACTTTACTTTTGAAATGATTGTCGGATTACGATTTGATTGGCGCCTGCGGGGCCAACAATCATTACTGCCCGGGTATTCTTGGAGGGAATACCCATGATGGGAATACATTATTTGTATCACTGCCCGAATTGGGTACATACAAGTCTACGTCACAGCTATGAACTATAAAATCCACTTGGATTGTGAGCGCGAATATTATGAAAATAGATCTATTCCGGATGTGGATCCCTGTTCGGGTGATTAGCTATCGCCAGTAACGAACATTATAGCGTGATGTCCACGTGAATGATATAAAATAGATCTATTCGGGATTGACAACCCCCGTCGGGTGATAATTCACTAGGAACAGGAACACGTTATAACATGTCGGATTTCGTTGGGACTATAGGGACCCCGACAATACATAATTGTACATTTTGAGTGACATTAAATTTGTCATGGCCATTATTTATAATATCTTTGGATAATATGTATTTTGTGTGACTTAAAAATGGGTGTGCTTATTTTATAACATTTTAACATATACTTGTGATGGACACAGTGGATAAATATATTTGTTGAAACTTACATTTATATTTAAACTAATCTATGAACTCACCAACTTTAATGTTGACACTTTTAAGCATGTTTTTCTCAGGTGAATTAGATGCTTGGATTATTTGATGTGCATTGGAGTCTTTACATTCAAGTTTTTCATGGTGATGCAATTATGGGACAAATGTTATATTAAATTCAGATTTTTATTAAATCAACAAATGTTATTTTTCAAACGGGAACAAATAAAAATAACCCTTTTAGAGGTCGTTCTCTTGTATCTAGCGCTGTGTATTATGAAGTAGCACCCCATGTGGTATTCCGCTGCGTTGTTGTAATTTTGGGGGTGTTACAGATTGGTATCAGAGCACTGGTTATAGAGAACTAGGTTGCATATTTTACCCTAGACTATAAACCGGTTTTCACATACATTGCATCTCAACAAACATTTTCAAATGTGCATACCACAATTTTGCCTTATGCGTTACATAGTACTGCATTAAGAGCTTACGTGATTATAACATATAATAATATATTTATATATATAGAATATTATTTATGATATTTTATTATATCTATATTATATATATATATATATATATATATATATATATATATATATATATATATATGTATGTCACGTAAGCACTTAATGCAGCACGTAATGTAAGCACATAAGCAAGTAGTGTGTATGCACTTTGAAAATGTTTGTTGTGATGCAATGTTTGTGAAAACGGTTATAGTCTAGGGTAAAATATGCAACCTAGTTCTCTATAACCAGTGCTCTGATACCAATCTGTAACACCCCCAAAATTTACAACAACGCAGCGGAATACCACATGGGGTGCTACTTCATAATACACAGCGCTAGATACAAGAGAACGACCTCTAAATGTGTCGTTTGAAAAATAACATTTGTTGATTTAATAAAAATCTGAATTTAATATAACATTTGTCCCATAATTGCATCACCATGAAAAACTTGAATGTAAAGACTCCAATGCACATCAAATAATCCAAGCATCTAATTCACCTGAGAAAAACATGCTTAAAAGTGTCAACATTAAAGTTGGTGAGTTCATAGATTAGTTTAAATATATAAAAGGATGAAGTTTCAACAAATATATTTATCCACTGTGTCATCACAGTACCATGTAAAATGTTTATAAAATATGCACGACCCATTTTATGTCACCAAAAGTACCAATATTATCCCAAAGATTTTATAAATAATGCATGACAAATTTAATGTCACCAAAAATGTATCAATTATGTATTTGTCGGGGGGCCCTATAGTCCCAACGTAATCCGACATGTTATAACGTTCGTTCCTAGTGATAGCTAGTCACCCGAACGGGGGTTGTCAATCCCGTTTGATCTATTTTTATATCTTTCGCGTGGAACATCACGCTAATAATGGTTCCGTTACCGGCGATAGCTTAATCACCGAACAGGGATCCACATCCGAAATGATTAAATTTTCATAATATTCGCGTCCTCAATCAAGTGATTTGTAGTTCATGGACGCTGTGACGTAGACTTGTATGTACCAAGTCGGGCAGTGATAACAAATTAATGTATTCCATAATGGGTATTCCCTCAGAATACCCGGGCAGTAATGATTGTTTTGTCCCGCAGGCGCCAATCAATCGTAATCGACATCATTTCAAAAGTAAAGTTGCATTTGTGACCAAAATAAAGTTCAAATATGTATCCCTTAGCGGAGCTATTGCAAAATAAATATGTAAAACCAATTTGTAAACAATCATTAAATGCATTTGCAACAAGCATGTTCTCACCCCAAATTTATGTAAAACGAGTAAAACAGGGGAAGGAACTATAAAACTCACTTGATCAAAGACCACGATCAAATAATCCACAATAAATCACGAAACGAATCTGCAACGATTCGGCCCACCCCCACGGCCACTATCTATCTCCCTCTCCGAGCCCTCCGACTACTATCTATCCAAAACGGTCTTAAATTCGCTTCACTCTAGATTCTGTAAACTCTCGTACCCGAAATCTACATATTTTTATAGGTTATACAAACATATTATACATGTGATGAAAAATCACTTGCGCGTCTTTAAACTTAACCCTCTAGTATATTTTTGTATATATCACTATTTCGTCCAAGATAACTTTCTTAAATTTTAAAGAAAGTTACTATTTTTAGACCTTCCGTTTTTAGGACCGAACAATGATCTTAAAACTATTAATTGAAATAATATATTAACCGACTTTATTTTATCATTCAAAATCGTACTCATAATGTATTAATATTAATTAAAATATCCGTTGACTTTTACGTTGACCTTTAGTTTTGACCCGCTATATCTCAAGTTTTAAAACTGATAAGCCTCGCGGCAAAGTAAAACGTCATTACGAACAACTTTCGTGTTTCGCCGGAAGGCTGAAACGGACTCGAAAGTGCTCAAATCGTTTAATTAATAATCTGTCAGATTTAATATATATTAAAATTAACTTATTTTCTACTAAAGTATATATTTCGATTACACTCCAGTTTCTTCGTTATTTGGATTTAAAAGTCCCGTTTTATATCAAAACGTCCGTCAAAATATAATTTGTTATATTTTGTAAACCAAAATCTATCTTTTCCAAATCTCGAATCCCGAATCTCATGTTACATTTTCTGCTCTTAATTATTCGTTACAAAAACGCGCCAAAGTCCGTTTTTAGTTCAACTCTCATCTAAAATATATTAGTAACGGCTTTTATACATTAATATGCAGTCCCGTTTTTTGTATATATTATAACATCATTTTTATCGATCCCGCGCAAGTTTCAATATGTTTCATCACATTTTAATTAATCCGATCAATCAAATGAAACAATTAATATATTTTTGTGGTGCAAAACTAAACTCACCCAAACACACCCGTTGTGGTTCTGACCCGCGAACCAAACACCCCTGCTATCCCAAACACACCCCTTGGTGGTGGCTGTTAAGCCAAACGCACCCCTATAGCATTTCTGTCCAAACCAAACGCACCCCTATGTTGCTTTATGTTAACCCAAACGCACCCCACATGTTTTCTACTAAACTAAACGCACCAAATACACCCTAATCTATTATTTCAGCCAACCAAACGCTCCTCATGGCTGTTAGACAGCCATCCAGACGGCTACCCATGTGTTTAAATACAAAACCCAAACACCTCCTTTTGTGTTTGTATCTCACCAAACGCACATTTCTTGATGCCAAAAAACCCAAAAACCAAACACGCCTCGCTGGGTGTTACAAAAACCAACGCCAGCTTCTCTGTGCACTACCCAATAAACGAGCGCACTGTGACTCGTCGAAAACCAAAAGGCCCCATGGCTGTTCCATCCAGACCAACACCCTTTCTTTGCATGTTGAATGCATAAACAACGCCTTTGGTGTTTTTGGCTGCAGAAAACGCACCCTAGTTTGCGAAACAACAAACCCAACGAACACCCCCTTGCTGTTATAACCTTAACCCGAACCCACCGCACCCTGCTGGTGGCTTGAACCCGAACGCACCCTTGTGGTGTTTATGACCACCGAAAATAAACACCCTCGTGGTGTTATCTTACAAACCGCACGCACCCCTTTTTTTGTATAAGAAAACCAAACGCACCCCGTGCGGTGGCTGCCAAACCCACCCCTTTTGTTGGTTACCGAGTAACACCAAGGACTAGGTGCAAAATACACCGAACGCCCTATGGTGGTGGCTGGCGATCGGTCAAAAACAGGGGGAAAGGGAAAGAATAAGGAAAAGGCGCGTGGACCCGTGCGAGTGGTTGGTAGCGATGAGTAGATGGGTGGAGATGAGTATTTTTTGGGTTTGGCCGGAAAAGCCCGCGGAGGAAAAACTTTTTCTGGCACACGCGCGCGCAACTCATGGTGGCGGCGTGTGGCCGGAGCTGCAGGAGAGATTGAGGGGGAGAGAGAGAGTGTGTATTATAAATGTGTATGCAAATATGAGAGAATGGAAATGAAATTTATAAATTATAAGTTGTATGTATTATATATATATATTTATATATATATACCCTTCGTCTCTGCCCCCTATATATATATATTTTATATATATTTTTTATATATATATATATATTTATCAGATATAATTGGGAAAGTGGAAATCGTTGACTCATCAGCTACCACGGCGTTTGTCTTTGTACTTGTGCGATGCTCGCTCGCTAGCGCGATTTGATAGAGAGTGTTCGGGACTTGTTTTGAGCGACTTAAGGACGCTTCACTATGCACGCCTCTAACTTGCGCCATTGATTTCCAAATCATTTTTCCGATAAAAATGAGTATTCGCTTGATAATATTTCATGAATATTTTATAACATTTAATAAAATATCTGTTGTTCATTTTGCGAACCGGTTTTGCCTTGTCCGAAATAAAAATGGATTTCAACTCGGATATTCGCGTTATCAACAAACGCTTTTGAATAAATGATTACTAATTTATTAAATACTTTAATTAAATAAATACTGATAACTAAAAACAAATTTAATTATTTTTGTGTGTCCGCGTTGTATGTTGTTCGTTAAATGTTTGCGGTGCTGTTTTAGCCCTTTAGAACATCATTTTGGACTTAACATACAACCAATCAAACCAACAATCAACTTAATTATACTTGAAACGTCAATTAATTATTCATTCACGGTTTCTTCTTGATTTTGTAAAATCCCGCGAAAGATACGATTCTTTTCTCGGTTTTAATCAAAGATTTGTAAAATCCCGTGAACGTTAATTCATTTAAAACCACAATCAATCACTTCATAACACTTAAGATCTGATATCCATTTACAACAACTTCATCAAAATGTCAAATTCAAATACCAATTTGCAAACTCAATCATCGAATGCTCTTCATAATGCTATCATGGAAGCGGGTAGCAAAGATCGTCCACCAATGTTAGCACCGGGTAATTATGTTCAGTGGAAATCCAGAATTAAGAGATACATTGACACCAAACCTAACAGTGAACTCATCCACCATTGTCTCCAAAATCCACCATACACGTATCAATGGGCTGAGAAAACAGTTCCAGTTGCTGAAGGTAGTTCTGAAACAACTACAGAGAGGTATATGGAGAACTATAAGAATGTTTCACAAGACATACGAGATCAACTGAATGCTGAAGCTGAAGCCGTTCAGATCATTCTCACAGGGATAGATAACGATATCTACTCCACAGTTGATGCTTGTCCGAATGCATGTGAAATGTGGAAAGCCATTGAAAGGTTGAAACAAGGTGAATCAATCAATGTTCAAGATCTTGAAACCAATTTATATTGGGAGTTTGGAAAATTCACATCACGGGATGGTGAATCACTTGAATCGTATTACTCACGGTTTTACAAGATGATGAATGAGCTTGTCAGAAATCAGTGTCATGTTACAAATCATCAAGTGAATGTCCAGTTCTTACTTCAACTACAACCAGAATGGCAAAGGTTTGTGACACTTGTTAAGCAGAGTCAAGAGCTGAAGACTGTCTCCTATCACAAGCTTTATGACATTCTGAAGCAACACCAGAATGAAGTCAATGAGATAAGAGCTGAAAGACTAGCACGTACTGCTAATCCACTTGCACTTGTTGCTCAACAACAACCAGTTTACCATCATCAAAACCATCCTACTCAAAACACTCAATATTCCTCCACCAGATCGCAACAGTCTACCAAAAATAGAGGAAAAGCAATTGTTACCTCTTCTGCTCCTACTTATGATCCAGAACCTGCTACGGTTATTGAAGATGAGGAAATGTCAAAGGAAAAGGAGATTGACAAACTCATGTCTTTAATTTCTCTCTCGTTCAAGAAAATCAACCTAACCCTAAACCTAAACTAAACCTAAATTCTAACCTTAAACCTAAAACCTAAACCCCTTAAACCTAAATCCCTAGACACTAAACCTAAACCCTAAAACAATAAAACCTAAACCCTAAACCCTAAACCCTAAACCCTAAACCCTAAACCCTAAACCCTAAACCTTAAACCCTAAACCTAAACCACTCTTAAACCCTAAACCTAAACCTAAACCTAAACCCTAACCCTAAAACCCTAAACCCTAAACCCTAAACCCTAAACCCTAAACCCTAAACCCTAAACCCTAAACCCTAAACCCTAAACCCTAAACCCTAAACCCTAAACCCTAAACCTTAAACCTGAAACCCTTGACCTTAACCCAAAACCCTAAAGTCTTAACTCTAAATCATAAACCCTTAACCCTAAACCTAATATCCTAAACCCTAAACCCTAAACCTTAAACCCTAAACCCTAAATTCTAAACCTTAAACCCTAAACCCTAAACCTTAAACCCTAAACCCTAAATCCTAAACAATAAACCCTAAGCCCTAAACCCTAAACCCTAAACCCTAAACCTAATCTTTAAACCCTAAACTCTAAACCCTAAACCTTAAACCCTAAACACTAAACCCTAAACACTAAACCCTAAACCCTAAACCCTAAACCCTAAACCCTAAACCCTAAACCCTAAACCCTAAACCCTAAACCCTAAACCTTAAACCCAAAACCCTAAACCCAAAACCCTAAACACTAAACCTTTACCCGAAAGCCTAAACCCTAAAGCCTAAACCCTAAACCATAAACCCTTAACCCTAAACCTAAAATCTTAAACCCTAAACCCTAAACCTTAAACCCTAAACCGTAAACCTTAAACCTTAAACACAAAACCCTAAACCCTAAACCCCAAACCCTAAACCCTAAATACTAAACCCTAAACCCTAAACCCTATCTCTTAAACCCTAAACCCAAAACCATATTACACTAAACACTAAAACTAAAAACCTAAACCCTAAACCCTAAACCCTAAGCCGAAAAACATAAAACCTAAACCCTAAACCCTAAACCCTGAACCCTAAACCTTAAACCCTAAACCCTAAACCCTAAACCCTAAACCCTAAACCTTAAACCCTAAACCTTAAACCTAAACCCTAAACCCTAAACCCTAAACCCTAAACCCTAAACCCTAAACCCTAAACCCTAAACGAAAACTATAAACCCGAAACCTAACCCTAAAATCTAAACCAAACCCTTAACCGCTAAACCCTTAAACCTAACCTGAAACCCTTGACCTTAACCCAAACTCCTAAAGTCTTAAACTCTAACCATAAACCCGTAACCCTAAACTAATATCTAAACCCTCTAAACCCGAAACCCTAAACTCAAAAACCTAAACCCTAACCTAAAACCTAAAACCCTATACCCTAAAAACCCTTAACCTTAAACTTAAACCCTTAAACCTAAATCTAAACCCTAAAAACCCTAAGCCCTAAACCTAAACCTAAACCTAACCTAACCCTAAACCTTAATCCATAAACCATAAACCCTTAAACAATAAAAACCCTTAAACCAAATTATACCACCCTTAAACCCTAAACCCACCTAAACACAAAACCATACTATACCCTTAACCTTAAACCCTAAATTCTAAACCCAAAACCCTAAACCTTAAACCCTAAACCCTAAACCCTAAACCTTAAACCTTAAACCCAAAACCCTAAACAATAAACCCAAAACCTATTAACAGGGAAAACACTAAAAACTTAACACCCTAAACCTAAAACCAAATCTTAAACCCTAAACCTAAACCCTAAACCTTAAACCTTAAACCTTATACCCTAAACCATAAACCCTAAACCTTAAACCCTAAACCCTAAACCCTAAACCCTAAACCCTAAATCCTAAACCTTAAACCCTAAACCCTAAACCCTAAACCCTAAACCCTAAACCCTAAACCCTAAACCCTAAACCCTAAACCATAAACCCTAAACCCTAAAACCTAAACCTTAAACCCTAAACCCTAAACCCTAAACCCTAAACCCTAAACCCTAAACCCTAAACCCTAAACCCTAAACCCTAAACCCTAAACCCTAAACCCTAAACACTAAACCCTAAACCCTAAACCCTAAACCCTAAACCCTAAACCTTAAACCTTAAACCCTAAACCCTAAACCCTAAACCCTAAACCCTAAACCCTAAACCCTAAACCCTAAACCTAAACCCTAAACCCTAAACCCTATAACCCTAAACCCCTAAACCCTAAACTTAAACCCAAACCCTAACCTAAACTCTAACGAAAACCCTAATCCCTAAACCCTAAACCCTAAAACCTTGAAACCCTTGACACTTAACCAAACAACCTAAAGTCTTAATCTAAACCTTAAAACCCTTAACCTAAAACCTAATATCCAAAACTCCATAAACCCGAAACCCTACACTCAAAACCCTAAACCTAAACCTAAACCCTAAACCTAAAAAACCATAACCTAAACCCATTATCTTAAACCTTAAACCCATAAACCCTAAATTCTAAAACCCCTAAACCCTAAGCCATAAACCTAAAAACATAAACCCTCGAACCCTAAACATTACCCTAAACCCTAAACCCTAAACCATAAACCCTAAACTCTAAACCTTAAACCCCAAACCCCAAACCCAAAATCCTAAACCTAAAACCATAAACCCTAAACCGTAAACCCTAAACCCTAAACCCTAAACCCTAAACCAAAAATCCTAAACCCTAAAACCTAAACCCTAAACCCTAAACCCAAAACCCAAAACCCAAAACCATAAACCCTAACCCCTAAACCTTAAGCCCTAAACCCTAAACCCTAAACCCTAAACCCTAAACCCTAAACCCTAAACCCTAAACCTTAAACTCTAAACCCTAATCCTAAACCCCAATTCCTAAACCCTAAACCCTAAACCCTAAACTCTAAACAAAAAACATTAAACCCTAAAAACTAAACCCTAAACCCTAAACCCTAAATCTTAAATCCTAAACCCTAAACCCTAAACCCTAAACCCTAAACCCTAAACCCTAAATCCTAAACCCTAAAACCTAAACCCTAAACCTTAAACCCTAAACCCTAAACCCTAAGCCCTAAGCCCTAAACCCCAAATCCTAAACCCTAAACCCTAAACCCTAAACCCTAAACCCTAATCCTAAACCCTAATTCCTAAACCCTCAACCCTAAACTCTAAACCCTAAACCCTAAACCCTAAACCCTAACATCTAAACCCTAAACACTAAACCCTAAACCCTAAATCCTAAACCCTAAACCCTAAACCATAAACCATAAACCCTAAACCTTAAACCCTAAACCCTTGACCTTAAACCAAAAACCCTATTACCCTAAACACTAAACACAAAAACTTAAACCCTAAACCCTAAACCCTAAACCCTAAACCATAAACCCTAAACCCTAAATCTTTAACTCTAAACCCAAAACACTAAACCCTAAACCTTAAACCCTAAACCCTGAACCCTAAAACCTAAACCCTAAACCCTAAACCCTAAACCCTAAACCCTAAACCCTAAACCCTAAACCCTAAACTCTAAACCCTAAACCCTAAACCCTAAACCCTAAACCTTAAACCCTAAACCCTTGACCTTAAACCCAAAACCCTATTACCCTAAACACTAAACACTAAAACTTAAACCCTAAACCCTAAATTCTAAACACTAGACCCTAAGCCCAAAAACATAAAAAATAAACTCTAAAGCCTAAACCCAAAACCCTAAACCATTTTTACCCAAAAAAACCTTGACCAAAACAGCCCTTGTGGCTGTTAAACCCACAAAACCCAAACGCCCTCGTGGGCTGTTTTTAATACCAAACACCCCCCTTGGGTGGCTGTCACAAACCTAACGCATCCTTACTGGTTTCATACCGAAACCAACACCCCTATGTTGTTTTCTACCTCAACCAAACAAACCAACAACCTATTTTTCCTTTTTCTTTTTAGAAGCACCCGGCTGTCCCCGCAGTCAACCCGAACAAACGCACCCTAGTGGTTGTTAACCCTCAACCCGACCACCCCGATTGTTTGACAGCCTTGACGACCCCCCCCCCCCTTGCGGCTTTCCTGTCACCAAACAACAAACACCCATTTACTATAAACCCCAAACCCAAACCTCCTTATTTTTTGTGGGTGGTGATATGAACCAAACGCACCCCGTGGTGGAAAACCACAGCCAAACGAACACACCCTAGGCGGTGACACCCCCCCCCCCAAAGCACCCTTTTGGTGGCTGCCACCAAGAACAAACGCACCCTCGTGGGTATTTATAACAAACAGCCGCACCCTTGGTGGTGCGTGGCTGTGATGGTGGTGGTGTGACCGTTGGTGGCGGCTTGGTGGTGGTGGTACGGGTGGCCAGGAGCGCGATGTGAGGGCGAGTGGGTATGGGGGTTGGAGATCCGGTGATGGGGAGTGATTTTGGTTCTTGGCACGGAAAATGCCCACCGAAAAAGTTTTCGACGGCGGGCGGCATGGTGGTGGGGGGTGGGGGGGCCCCGGGCGGTGGGCTGCCGGCAATGAGGGAGAGAGTGAAAGTGGTGTGTGTGTTATTAGATGTATGAAATGAAAAAGATATTTACTTTTTTATTTATATTAAAGTTATAAGAAATGTGACAAAGTTACAAAAGTTGAGGGTAAAATGTGTAACTTTTCATTTTACTTTTTGATAAAAGTGGTCTCGGGATCATTTGATGTGACTTAAGGATAAATCAACGCATGAAACTTGCGCCATTGTTGTTCCAAATCATTTTTTGATAAAAATGAGTATTCGCTTGATAATGTTTCATAAATATTTTATAACATTTAATAAAATATTATATTAATTTTGTGAACCGGTTTCGCCTGTCAAATATATGGCTTTAGCTCGAGTAATTCGCGTTATCAACAACGCTTTTAATTAAAATGATGACTAATTTATTTAATATTTTTATTAATGAATACTGATATCTAACATACAAATTTATTTATTTTTGTGTGTCTGCGTTGTATTGGTGTTCGTAATTGTTTGCGGTGCTGTTTTTAGCCCTTTTCAGTCGTTTCAGGTCTCGGGCAAAATGTAAATGGTGTCAGGAGATTTCGTTTTACATTAAATTGCTTTAGAGTCCGAGCTGTGAAAACGTGATTTAGTGGTTTGTTTCTGGTACGTCAGCGTATAAATAACATATATCTGTTTCGTTTTCGAGCCAAATAAGTTAAAATAACTTTCCCTTGAGAGATGTAATAATAAATATGATTTATTATTTAAAATATGTTCCGAAAATTCCCGGATGTTACATTTGCTTAGCAGCAGTAACTGGTACTTGTCCCGACTTTGTTACAACTACTGTTGGAAGAAAATTCCTTTTAGGATGTGGGTGAGCAAATTTATTTTGGTGGTTCACCCTATGAGCATTGTTCCATACTGGTCTAATTTCCCTTTGACCAGTAACCCTTCCCTTATTATTCAACACTAGTTTTTCTACTATTTTCTTTGTTCATGAAGCACAGTCTTGATTAAATGGTTGAACTACCCACATACAACAAGCCTTTCTTTATAAACTCAAAAACTTACTAGTTTTTAAGTCATCATTCATTCCACTTTCTTCCTTTTAATCATAGGACTTGGACTTTTTTTTTTTTTCCTAAGGTTTTTCCGCTTGCCTATATGTGTGTGTTCATAATAGATTTCCTAGTATTTGCATCTGATTTAACAAAATTGATTTTAGCATAACTAGGTTTATTCTGTTCAAATGAAGGTCTAATCACACAATCATCATCACTATCAGACTCCCAATCTTTAATGATAGGAGCACTAGGCCTAACACCTTTATGTTGCTCCAAAATATCCTTACTAGACTTAGATGCAGTTTATTCAATTCTAGTCACACTAGAGATAGTTTTACTCACATTAGTCTTATAGACAGAATCATCTAATCCAGCAAAGGATAAGTGTAACACCTCCAAAATGGGTTGCAGCGGAATAAGGATCCGGGGCGTGTTACTTCAAGATCAACAGCACAAGATAATATATTTTTTTTTAATAAAATAAGAACGAACAAAAGTTGTTTAAATTGATACATTTGGATTTAAAGAAAAGACCATATTACAAAAGCTTATAGTTTTAGTTGTTCTTTGTTTAATATTACAAAAGATAACATAGATTTCCCAAAACATGATGCACATAAATCTTTAATAGTGCAATCCAAAACTTAATCCAATGCATCCTTGGCACCTCGTGCCTATTGACCTCCTGAAAAATCATTGCTTAAAACGTCAACGCAAAATCTAATTAGTGAATTCATTAGGTTTATGTATTTAAATTATGAAGGACCGCAAGACCTTTCCCGTGATGTTAACAATAGATGCCTAACAATCACTCAAAACCAGATTACTGTTGCATAAGCTCATGACAATGAAGTCAACCTGTATTTTTCTATTTTAGCGTTTATTTTGCCCGTACAGATGTTGTAACCCGCATATCTTAAGTTCGACATTGGTAACGTTCGTTCCCAATGATGCTAATCCCCAAACGAGGAGGTTAATCCCAATTGATCTATTTAAAACATTTCGCGCTCACATATTGTAATTAGCAAACTTCATCTATGCAATTGGACAGTTCATGAAAAGTGGGCTTCGGGAGGGTTATCGCTACTTAGGCAAACACATCATCCAATATACTTTTAAAACACTTGCGTTCCATATTTATAAAACAAAGCAGGTTTTCACCCACATAATAGTATTAGTAAAAACTGTAAAAAAAGCGAGGCTATGAAACTCACCTTTGAGTTCAGGTAGTCCAAATAATCACAGATAATACGTCACGCAGAGATAGATGCAACTATTTTAAATTCTTAGGTGTATAAGTACCGTGTAACTTTAACTTAATAGCCATGGACTATAATCTTTTAGTTGTTACATGTACTATCGTCGGGCTATCATAAATAAGAGGTCATGACATGACGTACGAGGAGTTAGGTCACTTTTAATCGTAAATCCAAAACTCGTCGATAAAGCCATCTGAAGGAGGCTTCATTATGAAATCTCCCAGTTTATAGCACTTTGATAACCACTCAATATTCTATATAGCATAATCACCGACTAATCGTTTTAGTAAAATAATATTTATAAAGTGAAAACGTTTATAAATATACTTTTCGTAAAAATGACCTAATTTGGACGTTTTTATGTCCGTTGGCGCGTTTCTTACGTCAGTCTTCTAGTAAGACGAGTGATCAAAATATTACATTTTCAAGTTTTTGAATTTCTGCGATGAATAGTGTTTTTACTATTCACAACAGCTATATATTAGTTTTTAGTTTTAATTAGCGTAAACTTGTAATCGTAATAACTTATTCGTTTTAATCCCGATTTTAGTGATTCTTTTTTTATTTTTTTTTTTTTTTTTTTTATTTTAACTTCGAGTACGTCTTTGTTATTAAAAAGATTGTATTTTATTTTATAAGTTGGGCGTTGATGAATAGTACTTCACTGTTCATTGTTTATAAAATTACTTTTATAAACTCTTTAATTATCGGAAAATGTTCGTAGTTTAGTTCGTTATAGTTCCGTTTTTAGCGATTCTTTCGAGTACGATCTGTAATTTAAAAGTTATATCCATATGTTGATAGAGAGGTTTTTAAAATGTAAGTTGGCTGTTAAATATGAATAGTAACTTTTATAAAATAGTCTTTATAAAAAGTATTAAACTATCGTAAACTTGTAAATGACGTATCTTCTTCGTTATTAATCGGTTTTTCGAGTTCTTTTATGGACCATCAATCCTTTTAACAGTAGTATTTTATAATATCTAAAACATATCATGTAAATTTCGAAACTTAAACAGCCCCTAAGATAATTATTTCCAAAATGTGGTTTAATTGTTTTCTGGTATTAATTAGTTAGTAGTTTTAATATATGAAACCTTATAAACTATTTTAAAACACATGTAGTTAACTTTAATTAGTCAAGATCATCCATAGTCTTTAAAAATTCATTGTAACAAGTTTAACAACTTTATTTTCCATTACTTTCATATGTGAAGATTAAGTAATCTTATAAAACCCTAATTATTACCTAAACATGTTTATACTTAAACCATAGGTTAACATACTTTTACATTTATTTTTCCATGATATATATGACCATATGACATAAGAATAAGTGTAAAATTCTAAATACATAAATGAAAACTCATTTTACATATTAATAAAGTCTTAGTGGGGATTATAGCCATAATAACTATAACACATAAGATCCTAAGAAATAAAAGTATAAAGGGGAATTAGAAGACCTTAGGGGATGATGTATGAGATGAGAAATAAGTTCTAAACCGTGTTTAGATTCAAAAAACCAAAGCTTACAGCTTAAACCCAAGATTAGGTTTGAACCTAATCTTTCCTTTTCTTCCTTAATACTTGCAAATGATGATCCAATGCTTGAAAACACTTTAGTATGCCTTATGATTGATGTATAAAGGGTTGTATAGATTGTAGAAAAGTTTTGTATGGTTTGATTATAGTTGTTAAAAATGCCGTGGGTTTTGGACTTACAAAATAGAGGAAGAAAATAATTTTGCAAGTATAAAAGAGTTTATGCAAAGTTTAACTTTGCATGCATGTGTATTGTTTAGTAAAAAATATTTATTAACTTAACCATGGTTACTTTCTATCCCTTTGCCAAGGTTAGATTGCCAAGTGGTGCATGGTGGAAAAAGCGTTTGTTTCACTAGATATTTCTTAAATATCTTAGATATTATGGGACAAGTGATAATTCATGGTCCTATCCTTCAAATTTCGGATATATACTTATAAAGTCGATGTTATTTTTATTATTTTGGGTATTGGGTATATATCGTGGGTATTCGTTTTGGCGTTAGTTAGGGGTTTTGAAACTTTCGGAATGCCTAACGCATTGTTATGTTGAAACGTAAGCTTTTTACGTATAACCAATAAAAATATGATGATCATAAGTGGTTAATAATTTCACTTTAGTTTTTTCTGATAAGTTTTAGGTCTAAACACACTATCATTATCACTATCAATGTCCCAATCTTCAATGATAGGAGCACTAGGCCTAACGATTTTAGGTTTTTGCAAATTATCCTTACTAGTTTTTGATGCAGTAGTAATAGTTTCACTCACTTTAGTCTTATAGACAGAATCATCTAACCCAGCAAAGGATAAGTCAAGTCTTGAGGGCATGTAGTTCTTAGTGCAGGGAGGGGGAACTGAACCCTTCACTTGTTTTGAATCTATCATTTACAGGACTATTATCTACATCACTTTCTCTACTGTTAAACACACTATGAACCACTTCATTCTCATTTATTTGACTATCATAACCAAGACCAGCTTTGTCTTTAGTACTTATTTGACTATTTATTAGTTTAGTTAGATTCTTTGATGAATCTTCAAACTTTTCTAGTTTAAGTTTCAAATCATCTTTCTCTTTTAAAGTTTCTTCTAATTGATTTTTAAGGTATTTGATAGAAATATCTTTTACTTGGACATCATACTTTAAAAATGCAATGTATTTTTCATAAATAGCTTCATTCTTTTCATGAACAACTATCCTAGCTTCTAGTGATTCTAATCCCATTTGATAACCTATAATTTCGATATTAGATTTTTTAAGAGCTTCATGCTTTTTTGAAGAGTTTCATATGATTTTAAGCAATCTTTAGAGCAAGTATGTATCTCAGAGTCTGAACTTGATGAGCCTTGGGATGTATAGGCCATTAGAGCAAAGTTTGTGATGCCTTCTTCAGCCTAAAAGCTCCAATCATAACCACCTATCCCATCTTGAACAACCAAGGAATTTGTAGTAGATGTATCTACTGGTGCATTCCTTCTTGGACCATCTCTATTTCCATTCTTCTGATTCCTTGGTGCCCTGCATTCTCTAGCAAAGTGACCTCTCATGTGGCAGTTGTAACATTCAACCTTTGTCTTATCAAAGCCAGCAGTTTCTTTGCCATTAAAATTTAGATTCCTTCCTGTTTTTTTAAGAATCTCTTCACCCTCATGGTAAGCATGGCCACCTGTCATTTTAGATCCATCTCTTCAAGATCATCAGTGTCAATCAGCTCCAGTTCTTCATTGCCCAATTATGGACTATTAGATTAATTAGCAAAGAAGGAAAACATGAGATCATCAGCATAAGTTAAGGATGAAGCTTATCCCTTTGAACTAGTAGTAGAAACTTCATGAGCAGTATTAACTACTTCATTAGTACTGCTAGTGTTTTTTGAAGATACAAAATCCACATTCTGAGAGTTTGAGCTAGAGCTTGATTGGCCTTTAATCTCAGCTTCATACACCTTCAAATTGTTGTATAAATCATCCATGCACAATATGTCTAGATCAGATTTGTTTCTCATGATCAAAGCAATATTGTTCCAAGTTGATGGTAGACTTCTCAGCAACTTTAGATTTGCATCTTCCTGAGAGATAACTTCACTATGAATTTCTAATTGGCTGATGAGTTTCTAAAACTTATCTTAGGTTTTATCCAGTCCTTCAGATCTTGATGCAGTAAAATTCTCATATTGCTGCTTCATAATGGTCCTCTACATTTTCTTTGATTCTTTGTTGCCTCCAAACCTGGTCTTGATTGCTTCCCATAAGGTCTTTTCATCCTTGATTCCATGAAACTTCAATAAGTGCTCATCAGGAATGGCCAACAATAGAGTGCTTTTGCTTTCAATTCATTCTTTCTTGACAGCTTTTGTTCTGCAGTTTTAGGAGGAATGGGACCTTCAGCACTAGCTGATGCAACAGCAGGTGCATCACCATTCACAATAACCTCCCAAAGAGCATAATCAGTGTGAGTATGATATTGCTCCATTCTCATGCTTCATAGATCATAGTCTCCTGTTTTGAGTATAGGAAGTTCTAGTGCAGACACTGTTTAGGTAGTTTTTTACTGTGATTCCATCTTCTCTTTGATTATGAGATCTTGTGTAGATATAGTGTTCTTCTTATTTAGAGTTTCTTAACAAGCTCTGATGCCACTTATTGATCCCTTCTTGACAGATCTTACTTAGCTTGTTAAAGCTTAGTTATATTAGATAGATCTAAGACAGCTATAGTAGAAACTAAGATTGAGAATATCACAAACTGTGCGGAATCTACTTTGCCATACCAAGAAGAACAATGAAACAGTAAAAACAAGATCTTTACTAAACTTTCAATATATTGAATACTATTTTGAGTTACAATACTAAAATGTATGAATATACTAACTATGATTGCTATGCAAACTATGAATACTAATATGAAGACTGATTTCTAGATCTATGCCGTAGGGTTCTTTTTATACACTAAGGAAACCCTAATGGGCTTACAAAACGCGTCAAGTGATTATGATCTTTTCTATAAGTAAACATAATCTCTTAAACACAATAATGTTTTTATTAATATCTTCTTTACAAATAATTGATTTTTATCATTCATAAGTATTCTTGTTTTTCAATACAAACTATATCCTTCTCTTCTGCTAATCCCTTCTAGCAAGTAGTGATCTCTCAGTATTAGTAACTGAGACAAGCAGTATTAACTAGCTTAGAAGTTTACTCTAGCAGTACTAACATACACTAGCAGTACTAACTTTTGTACTAGTAGTAGTAACTACTTAGTATATTTTCAGTCTTCATCTCTAAGCAGTCTTAACTTCTACTAGCAGCAATAAGTGTATACTAACAGTACTAATTATACTAACACTAGTAACTAGCAGTAGTAACTTTTATACTACCAGTACTAACTACTTAGCATAATTTTCATTAGTATTACCAACAGCACTAAGTTATGTTTGACAGCACTAATATATAGCTGAGCAGCAGTAACTATAAGAATATCTTAAAGTCTTTTAAACCCAACACATAAAAAATGATTTAAGAATTAAAACCATAATTTTCAAAAACTTCTTTATCCTTTTCATTCCTCGATACCTTCTCTTTAATACCTAAGTGTTCAAAGAAAAACTTCCAATAACAATAACAAGAACACTATTAAAAACAATGATGAAAGAGAAGTAAAACCATACCAACTTCAACTTTTCTGCATCAGATTTCAAAATTGTATATCTTTTAATTAAAAGCTCAGATTGAAGATCCCTCTAGTGAGAATATGCCTTTATGAGTAAAGAACATTCAATAAAAATTTTGTTAAGATCCAATTGTTAACGAATAAGATATCCTCTTTTTACCACAGTTGTGCAGAAAGTGACGAAAATAGAAACCAAAATCAAAATTTTTAGGTTTTTTTGAATACAAAATCTTCGTTCTTCAATTGTAAAACCTTGTAGATCCTAGATCATAAGCCACTTGGCTCTGATACCAATTGTAAAGATCGTTTAGAAACTCATCTAAGATCTATAATAACAAAGTTTGTTGTTGCGCAGCATAATTTAAATAAAGAAGACAATTGTTTATTAACAAGTTTACAGTCACATAAAGCCCCCATTTCTATTTGAAGCATGATATAACGTGTTACCTAACTATAACAGGGATCAAATTCACCTTTGATCTTAGGACTAAAACGATCTCAAGTGGTAAGATCGTTGGTGTTTTCCTAAAACATGATTAAAATACCTTAAAACACACATATAAACAATGTCTAGGGACCTCTTTATATATAAAGTCCATCTAGACTTACAAAGGAAATCTAATTGTATTAGGAAACTAAATCTTTCCTAATCTTGATCTTTATCTTTTTAAGCAAGTCTTCTAGAATCCTCCATCTTCTAGAATTCCATAATGTCAAATTAGACCCTTTTGTTTCATTATTTTGTATCATCAAATCAATAAATCCCAACAACCATGTTTGATATCTTCCTGAGTATTTTATTCTCATATAGCTTGAATATGGCGTATTGCCTTTCCTGGATACGGCGTCTTGGACTTATTTCCTTTGTGGTCTTTGGTGAGTGCAGTCACGAATACGCCGTATCTTCCTTGATGGATACGGCGTATTGGTTGTCAGAATAGTAATCTTCAAAATATCTTCGTTTAAACTCCTAAATGCGCGCCTTTTGCTAATATTCACCAAGTACTCCGTAATTACTACAATTCTTAAATATAAACGATTAAGTAACAATTCTTTGCAATAATTATAAAAAATGGGTTAAATACATAGGATAAATGATGCTCTAAAATAGACGTTATTTGATGTCATCAATAGCCTACTAAGTATTACGGGTAACTTCCGGCTAGTAGGGCTCTACGTTTTATTTTCATCTTGTAACCTAATGGTAGTGATCATTTTGTAACCGAACCGGTCATGTATGTTTTTCAGATTATATATGAAATGGATGTATTATGTCATGTCAATGTGATCTCAAAGTTTACTATATACCTCTCTTGTGTTGTGATCTCACTTTATTTATTGTGTATATGTCATGTCGCGGCTATGACTGTATGAAATATAACGTGTATTATATTTTCTTGTAATTTGAAGAAAATGCCTCCAAGAAGAGCACCCAGAACCAGAATCACCCCTGCCACTGCCGCTGCCACTACCACCACCCCAATGACTGATGTTGCTATCAGGGCATTGATATCCTGAGGCGTGGCTGATTCTTTGGCTGAGCATGAAATTTAAAGAAACAATAACCTCAACGGCGATGGAAGCCAAGGTTCTGGAAGTGGTATTACAAGACCCGTGTGCCCTACTCATAAGTGCACTTACACTGACTTTCTCAAATGTCAACCCATAAACTTCAAGGGTACTAAAGGACTTGTTGGTCTAACTCATATGGTTGAAAGAAATAGAGACTGTCTTCAATAGCAGTAACTAAGCAGTCGAGAACCAAGTTAAGTTTGCTACTTGCTGTAACACCCCCAAAATTGGGTCGCAGCAGAATGTGTTTCCGGGAGCGTTACTTCATAATACCATTGCACAAAAGTCATGAGAGAACGACCTTAAGTGTCGTTTTGAAAAGTATTCTTGAAAAGTTTGGGCTCCCCTTTTTCCTCAAATAGGCACGCATCTATTTCACCTGAGAAAACATTGCATTACAAGGGTCAACATAAGTTGGTAGTTCATAGGTTTTTGTAAGTTATGAATGTAATCCCAAAACTATATTATTGGTTACTTGTTACAGTTTCGCCCATACAGCCTTGCAACCCATTAAATCCGACATCTATAGGTTTCCTTATTAACTCCTAATAACCATAAACCCTACACACATTACTCATACCCATCAACCCACCATTAACCATACACACAAAACAATCTCCCCCACACCCCATAAACCTATAACACAATACCAATATCCCCCCATAACCCCCACATTAAACCATATTACAAAAATACCATCTCACCACAACCCTCTCATAAATCTAATAACACAATCAACATATCCCCCACAACCCCAATAACCCTATACACAATATACATCTCCCCCACAACCCCATCCATAAACCCTATACACAATACATCTCCACACAACCCCCATAAAACCCTAATACAAAATATCATCTCCCCCACAACCTCCATAAACCCTATACACAATACCATTCCCCAACACCCCACCCACAAACACTACTAAAAAAAACCATCTCCACAAAACCCAACTAAACCTTACATACCTATCCCATTAACCTCAACCACCCACCTAACCCATTCCCCATTCCCCACTCAACATCTACATCCCCAAACCAACCTTCATAACCCCAACCAACTACTACCTATAATTACCAGACTTCCCCCAACCACTACACCACTCCAACACACTAATTACTAAATCACACTCCACTATATCTCACCACCCCCTCCCCATTTTAATACCCACCCCCACTCACACAAATGTGTGTTTGTGTTTATTGTATTTTTATTAAGCCTCCCCCACCCTATCATAATGTGAATGTTATATATAATGTATATATATATATATAGATATACCACTACCAACATTATGACAACCACTACCATACATATAAACTACCCACAATATTAGTTGAGATTAAGTAGTCCCCCTATTTAGTAATCTAATAGATTTTTGTATATATTTGAATTTTTAGTATGTGACAAGTTATTGTAAACACGCCTTATGTTCTGTTATAGAATTAAAGATGAATTTTTCCCTTAATACCCCCCCAAAATAAGAGTTAATTATAGATGTGAGTCGTAGTAACTAAATACCCCTTATACTCATAAATGAATTATGAAGTTGAACCCGGAGATAGTCTCGTTTCCAACTTTATAAATGGCAGTACTTTGATTGGTCCCATTAGATAAACCATACCCCACTTTTCTTTAGCTGGTTTTCAATCTTTAAAAATTATATCTTCGATCTTCAAATTATTTTATAAATCTTTTTAATAATGTTAATGTTTTGTGATAATACTTTTTTTTGTTGTAAGAGTGTATGATGCTGCTGGATTATCCACATCCCATCTCGCGCACGCTTCTCGCATCACTCACACACACACACTCCTGCCAGACTTTCTCAATTACCTACCCACACGTGGTGTGTGTAGTGATTTTCTGTACCAAAAACAACTTACTACACCTACCCCCTTCCAATCACAAGGTATAGATATAGAGTATAGAGAGAGGTGTTTATTTTCACAACTAAGTTCTATTCCTAAACTCTACCACACTAACTTTCTGAATATGATAAAGGTCATCAATACCAGATTACATACCTTACTTGATATTTTTCTACCTTTATAAAGTTTTACCCAATGCACATACCTCCACCCACTTTCTCTACACGCTATGCAACTATACACATAACCTCACTCTTCCTTCGAGTTCTTCATCGCCACTCATCATACCTTGTGTGTCTGTAGAGTTGTAGTTTAGTTGTGTGTGTGTGTGTGTGGACGAGCTAAAAGACAGATAGTAGATAGACACACCATATCGACATTCCCCTAAAGTCTGAATATGGTGGAGTATTAACCATATATAATAAATGTTGGCTTTATCTAGTTTGTGACTCCGGTGTAGTCTCTCAACACACCCGCCATATACTTTACGATTAACTCACTTCCAGAATCGCGCCTACATGATCAAATATATCTAAATATTCCACACAACCCCTCATCACTCATTGTGTGTGTAGTATCTCACTCTCCCACACTTTTGATAATCAAGATGCATGTTAACATACCAAGCCCGGATTTTTGTTTGTTTGATTATTTTAGGAATACATCACTTTCGAATTTTCGGACCTACTGGATTGTGCGTGAACGTGTGGTAGAAACTTACATGTTCACCATCCTCCGATATTAGTGGGTAGAGAGTGAGCTATTAATTGATCGTACCAGCCCGTACATCGTGGGAGTGTAGGGGTCTGATTCGTTATGCTCCGTTTTTAGGTGTGGTTGTGTGGGGTTCACTGCGCGCTCGTGTCTGAGTAGTTTGGTAGTTAAGAGGTCATGACATGACGTTCGAGGAGTTAGGACACTTTAAATCGTAAATCCAACAACTCGTCGAAACGCCATCCGAAGAGGCCTCATTATGAAACTCCCTAGTAATATAGTACTTTGATAACCACATAATATTCTATATAGCTCAATCACCAACTAATGGTTTTGGTAAAATTACGTTTAATAAGTAAAAACGTTTATAATTACCGTTTTAGTAAAACTAGCATAACTTTTGCGTTTTAAGCCCGATTTTGACGTTTCTTATGCCCATCTTTTCGTATTAGGACGAGTTATCATAATTTGACATTTTCGATATTTTGACCCTCTGGTGAACAGTAACTTTTACTGTTCACATCAGACGTGAGTTTTATAAAAATCGTATTCGTCGTCGTAAAACCCGTAAATGTCGTATTTTATTCGTTATAGCTCCGTTTTTAACGATTCTTTCGAGGACGTTCTCGTATTTGAAAGTTCTATATTTTTATGAGGTTTACAAAAATATAACTTTCTGTCATGAATAGTAACTTTTATAAAAATAGTTTTATAAAAGTATTAATTGTCGTAAACTCGCGAAATTCATAACTCGTTCGTTATTAATTGAAAAATTACGATTCTTATCATTTTGGAATCCTAAAAATATGTATTATTTGTTAAAAATATCAACACTTGCTGTTTATAATTTTTATAAAAATGTTTTTATAAAAATTTACTTACGACTTCGTTTATTAACGTATAACTCGTTTTTAACGTAACTTTTTCGTTATTAATCCGTTTAACAAGTTTCTTACCTTTTCGGAATCGTCGTGAAATGTATTATCTTATAAAAATATAAAATGGATATGTAAAAATTCGAATTTTGGACAGAATGTTTGCTTGAGTTTGTTGAATCCATTTTTGATCTTTTCTTTATACTTTACCACTTTTGTATTTTACCACAAGTCTCATATATCATATATATTATATATCATCCTTATATTAGCATTTACTTGTCCATAATAGTCCTCATGTGTCCAAGTTATCAAGGTTACAAATCCATGATAACACTTAAAATCATAACTTTACATGTTAATAATCCTAAATGGTGATATAAGCTAAATAGAATAATCATATGCATAAAAATGAATATTGTAAGAACATAAAGAGTTCAAGTAAACCTTATGAGGTATGATGATGATGATGAGCTAGTGCTAAACCCTTGTTTAGCCACAAAACCAAAGCTTGCACTTAAGAAAACCCTTATTTTCTTAACAAAAACCCTAGCTTCCTTTTCTTGATTAACACTTGGAAAAGGTTAGCCAATGCTTGGGATCACCTTAGAATATCTTAGGATAGATGTGTATAGGAGTGTATGGGTTGAATAAAATTTTGTATGGGTTTGCTTGGGTGCCCTATGAGAGCCGTGAGCTATATGGAGCCAAGGGAGGAGTTTTGTGATTTATTTGCTAAGTGTTTATACATGTGAGAGCTATATCTTATAAGATACATGTATATATGGTGTAGGACAAGTCAAGGAGACAAAGCATGGTCCAAGGGATGGTCTTGGTCTTAGGGATGGCCATAGTTATGGTCACTAGTCAATTAGACAAGTATGGTGTGATATTAATGAGGTAAGGTGCATATTTGACCAAAATGTAAGAGTTTTTCTTATATTTCTTGTATAACTTTGTATCTAAGGCAAGAATTTCGGCATAAACAAGATATACATGATATATTTTGTAATTTTTATGTATTGGGTATAAAAGTGGGTATTTGTTGAAGCGTAGGAAAGTTTTGGTGGTTCCGGGAGTGCCTAAACGCAATTTATCGCGAAACGTATACACTTTACGTATCCGATAAAAATAAAATGAACAAAGTTAATAATTATCCTCAAAATAATTATATAACCCTTGCTTGATGTAAACATTTAATTGTTTGATGCCCGTTTACATTGAACGCTAATTTTTGGCGTACGCGATTTAACCTATCGCTTATGATTTAAAGCAAATGCGTACAATATAAAAGGTACATTGCGGATACATTTGACATTTTTTGATGTCGTTCAATGACTTGAAAACAAGGTGTTTATAGACTTCCCCGTTAACAACCCTGTCCTCAAGCTTACGATGCAGCCTTGTACGACATAGCGTCTCGGTAAAGAGTGTGATATTCTTCTTTGAATTGGTCTTCACGCATCCCACGTGGACCTCAGGACCTCTCTTAAGTTCCACTCGAACTTGACTAATGGAATCCGACTAACGCTTCAACGTTTAAACTCACGCCCACTATTTCTAATGTTTCTCAACAAAATGAATGCTTGTCATCAAATGAAGTCCATTCAACGGAACGGCACCTTAATGGTTCGTCGCATACACTTTTCAGATTAAACAATGAAAACTATTAAGAACACTGCTTCAACTCTTCTGGAATTCAAGCTTGTAACAACTCTCCTACTCTTCTATCACCTTAAAAGAGGTCCAACATACCTAGGGTTCACCTTCCCCGTTTGCCAAAACATACGACCCTTTCTAAGGCGAGACTTTAAGCATAACTTATCCCCGACTGTGGAATTCCCATTGTTTTACGCTTCAAGTCAGCGTAACTCTTCTGTCGATCACGAGCGGCTCATCTTTGCTTGATCAGGATGATTTCTTAGTGGTCTCTTGAATTAAGTTCTGGACGATGTATTTTAGCTTCTCCAACTGTCAGTCCACCAAACAGGTGAACGACACTCAGTAATAAAGGGTGTCGAGACCCCCCCCCCCCATAAAGTGCTTCGAATGGCGCAGCCTTGATACGGGCATGATACTATTGTTGTATGAAAACTCGACAAATGGAAAAATGGTTACCCAACCCTTATCCAAAGTCGATTGCACAAAGCACGCAGCATATCCTCAAAGTTTGAATGGTCCCTCGTATCGCTTTGCCCGTCTGTTTTGTACGAGTACGCAGTACTCTGATCCATAATTAGTACCCAAAGCGTTCTGAAGTGACCTCCAAAAATTTGATGCGAATCTCGGGTCGCGATCACAAATGATTGAGACAGGTATTCCATGTCTCGTGACCTCCTCCTTCAGGTACATTCTCGCAAGTTTATCCAAAGGATCAGTCTCTTTCATTGGTGTGAAGATCGCAGACTTAGTGAGTCGGTCAACGATCACCCAAATTGTGTCATATCCTTGAGACGTCTTAGGAAGCTTTGTGACAAAATCCTTGGTGATGTTGTCCCACTTCCATTCGGGTATCTTGGGTTTTGTAATCCACAATCCTATGGCCTTTATGTTCGGACCTTGACCTTAGACACAGGTCAAACACTAATAACATCAGTGCTGATGTCGGCATTCATGTTTGCCACCCAATATAGCTTCTTCATGTCTTTGTGTACATTATTGTCGGAACCCGGAAGAATAGGATATTTTGATTGTGTGGACTCGTGCATGATCACAAGTCCGCCAATCGCCATAACAAGGTAACCAACTTCTGCAATGAGGCAAAGGGTATCCATCCGCACGATGGTTCCAACTTTTGTCTCGTAAATGCATTCAAGAAATTTAGTGTTTTTCAATCACATTCCCCCAACGTCTTCACTCTTAATGTTCTCTGGTCTTCTCCGCTTCAGTCTAGTAATTAAGATCTGTTTTTGTGGCAGATCCAAGCAAATAGTCATCGCCTAAGGCTCTCGAACTCTTTACGTGGTTCTCGTCTTTTTCCTGCTCATAGCATCAACAACGACATTGCTTTCCCCGGGTGATAACGAATATCGCACTCGAAATCACTTAGCACTCAACCATCTCTCGCTTTGCCTCAGTCAACTCTTTTTGATCTAAAATGTGTTGCAAACTATTGTGATCGGGTGAAACACCGTACACTTTGTTCCCATAAAAATAATGTCTCCAGATCTAAAGCGAACACTACTGCACCGAAGTTTCCAGATCATGCGTTGTATAGTCATCCATGAATCTCAACTGGCGTGATGCATAAGAAATACTATTTCTCATCTACATCAATACAGTGCCAAACCCTTCTTTCGAAGCGTCGCAGTATGCATGAAATCTCGTTTCCTTCAGGTAATGCAAGGATTGAGTGCAACTGCACCACTTTTGCTTCACAGTTGAAAAGCTGCTTCTTGTTTAAATCGCCCCACTTCAAACTTGACCTTCTTCTTGAGTAAGCTTATCATTGAAAGGTTTGGCGATCTTTTGAAACCCTCAATGAATCTTCGGTAATTACCTCACAAGACTTAAAAATTGACGAATCTCTGTGGTGACTTAGAGATGTCCAATCTTTACTGGATTCAATCTTGCTGATCCACATGAATTCTTCACTATCGATCACGAAAGTGACCGAGAACATGTACTTTGTAAAATTCCAAAAAGTCGCATTTGGAAAACTTAGCATAACAACTCCTCTTCTTAAGCAAATCTAAGATTTGCCTTAGGTGTTCCTTTATGTTCTTTTTCTTGTTCTCGAATATATCAGAATATCTCCAATAAAGACAATCAACGAATTTATCCAATATAGTTTGCATACCCGATTCATAAGGTCCATGAATACGGCAGGTGCATTCGTCAAACCAAACGGCATAACTTGGAATTCATAATGTCCATATCGAGTTCTGAAGGCAGTCTTCGAGATGTCTGCCTCTCGAACCTTCAATTTATGATGACCTGACCTTAGGTCGATCTTCGAGTAGATATTCGACCCTTGCAGCTGATCAAGTAAATCATTCATTTTGGGTAGTGGATAACGGTTCTTCACCGTCAGTTTATTTAATTCCCGATAGTCAATGCACATCCGGAATGATCCGTCCTTCTTCTCGATAAACAAGACCGGAGCTCCCCAAGGTGAGGAACTGGGTCTTATAAAGCCTTTGTCGGACAGCTCTTTCAGTTGCCCAAATAACTCTTCATGTCCATTCTCAGAAAAGAAAAGGAGAGGAAGGCGCCAATCGATAAGGTGCCCGTGCTACAGGTGCAGCACCAGGTACCAAATCAATTTGGAATTCTACTTGTCGAGTCGGAGGAAGACCCGGCAAGTCCTTAGGAAATACTTCGGGAAAGTCTTGAACTATTTGTACGTCCTCAAGTCGCTTCTCCTTCAGGGGATGCGAAACTATCTTCCCTCGGTAAAACCACAATCAATGATCCGCTTGGTATTTCGCCAACCAATCCATACTGATTATAGCATCGAAACTACCAAGTTCTACAGGCATTAAGTTGATTTCGAATGGGTGATTTAGTAAATTCTCTAATGGCGACAATTTGATAGCGAGAAAAAATTGTCTTAGGGCGACTAGTAATGTGTCTTGGCTTCTCGGCTTAGGATTTGGTATAAGATGATGCCAACTTTATAGTAAGACGGAGTGAAGGTCTGCTTAGTTGATAGGGTTACTAATTTGATTTCTAAAAGTAAACGCGTTCTATGAATACGCACACAAAACAAGATATAAGTAGAAAATAAAATTGTTTCTTAACAAGAGGTTTTAGAGTGATCTACTCTCAGCATCGGCATGGAACCTCCTGAATTATACATAGTTGATCAGGCCATGTATAATTGAGGACTAACGATGCATTGCTCATTTTCGTCAAAATAGCGTTAAA
The DNA here is from genome assembly GCA_026074375.1 of Tanacetum coccineum. NCBI lineage: Eukaryota > Viridiplantae > Streptophyta > Magnoliopsida > Asterales > Asteraceae > Tanacetum > Tanacetum coccineum. Next base: position 39,633 of record BQNB010030328.1, read on the forward strand.
ATTTTATGATATTCGAGAGAGTAGTTTGTAAGAGTAAATAAGGAACCTAAGTTAATATTGACGAAATTCTCATAATACGATAATTTGATAGATAATTTGAAATCATTCGTACAACTAAAATTTAAGGGAAATCAACAGAACTCCTAAGAAGATAAAGCTAAGATAGTTTCAACTAGGATTTATTAGGACAAAAGAGACAACTTCTCTTTAGCTTTGATCTCATCTTTAATGTTTTTAGGGTTTGTGATCGGTTTCCCCTTCTCTTAAGTATGCCCATTCCATGATACTCCAGTGCCTCTAATTTGGTTTTTAATGACTTCGGTTTCTTACTCCTTTGTGGCAATCCCTCTGCAGTGCCCTATGATTCCCTACCTATCATAGCAATAGTCTCCGATAGTATTAGCCACTCGCTAGCTACAACCAGCTCAATTACTCAACACTCATCCCTGATAACAAGTTGCAATTCATTTCTTGAAAATCAAAGGGAACAGAATGTATATGAAAGTTTCATCCAAGGGAAATCAATGACACAATCCAGTGATCCCAACAAGTAGTAAGTGATGACCACGTTATGCATAGATATAAGATAACGGCAACCATGGCATAAATAAATCCTATCGACATTAGAGATCATAACCATAACCAGATAGGAGTTTGAGAATGATCTTAGGGGTTAAATATTGAGGACAACGTAGGTTAATACTTAATACATCATTTTACATGAGTAAAAGAGTACAAGCTTTTTATTAACACTACTAACCGAGTATTACTCAAGTTTTAGTGTAATACAAAATGAGCTACACTGACAATCTAATTTATCTATGGCCCAGGGTGCTCTCAAGATCTAGATGCTAGGCTCCTTATGTTTATCTTTAAGTGACATCAACATTCTCTGGTGTGGTGATGATGAAGTAAGCGTAGCAGCAAACTCGGTAAAGCCTTGTCCTTAGCAATGGGTGATCGTGAGTATGGGTGTAAAATAGACATCCATACTATACGGGATTTGGTCTCAAAAGACAAGATGATATGGTGTGGAGAGGTGGGTGATGTAGAAGTAGACTCATCAGTCTCAAATGCCTCTGTATTCTCAGCTTGAGGGGACAGGATCATCTGTAGGTACAGCAGAAGGGTCTGCCGAAGCTGGGTGCTCCTCCTCCTCCTTGTCCTCCTCATCCTTCTCAACATCATTATCATTGTTGTCATTATCAGATGACTCATTATCATAATTGTCTCATCCGTCGGGCGAATGATGGTCAGCAACCCCTCAGGGTCCTCCTTATCTTCTTCAGATCGAGTCACAAGTAACCTGGTGATAGGCTAAGTGAGGCATCATCAGAATGAGGCTAATCCTTCATTGGTCCCTCTATCTCCTTATCAGAAGCTCACTGGAATCTCCATGGCTCAGAATTAATATAAACAGACGTGTAGGTAACCGTCGATAATGAAAACATAACTGCTTGCAACGAGCAAAACTTAACTTATATAAATATATTATATAAGGCTGGTATGGTAAATATGAGTATGCACTTATGGCATAAATGAATGATGGTAAGGTATCATATTCGATAGCTTAATGTTTAGGTAGCGCTTAGGACCTACCGACTTGACGTACTATCTAGCCGAAAGAAATATTCCCCTATTTATATAATTAACCCTTATATAAATAATTGCAGAGTTGCCGAAGAAACTGCAACTCATCATTGTAAATATACAGGGGGTATATGCCCTCAATATATACGTACTATAATATAAACACGTATATCAATTATGAATGCATCTAGTCCCACTAATGCAATCAACTAGTGTATGCATGAATGTATGCACATATGTATGTCCCGTGTACAACCCCGTTGTATGAATTCGTTGTTTGAAAATGGTTATAGTCCAGCAAAAACATTTTGACCTGGTTCTCTATAACCTTGGCTCTTGATACCAATCTGTAACACCCCCAAATTGGGTCGCAGCGGAATAAGGGTCTGGGGCGTGTTACTTCAAGATCAATAGCACAAGATATATAAGAACGACACAAAAAGTCATTTAAAATGATACATTGGATTTAATTGAAAGACTTAATACAAAAGCATATAGCTTTACTTGTTCATATTGTAGAATAATACACAAAGTTGACAATACGTTCCCAAGAATATGAATGCAGAAACCTAAAATCTTTAAAGCGTGCAATCCACAATAAACCAAGCATCCCTGGCATCCCATGCCTATTGATCTCCTGAAAACATTGCTTAAAAACATCAACATAATTGTTGGTGAATTCATAGGTTTGATAAATCAAAATGTGTAGGACCGCAAGACTTTTTAGTGATAATGCAACACATGCAGATCTCACAAAACTAGATTACATTTACACTACTCTCATACACTGAAGCACGACATCTGTTCGCATAATAATTGCTACTCAGGCCCGTAATATAGTTTTAACCGAAAACATCCCTCCCCCCCACAAATTCGACATGTTTAACGTTAGTTCTCGGTGATAGCAGTCACGGCCAACGGGAGGTCGTTTCCCAAAGATCTATTAATATAACATTCGCGCTCACATAGAGTAATTCCAATTACAATCTATGCAATTGACAGTTCATGATAGTGGAGCTTAATGGGTATATCCAACTTTAGGGGGCAAACATGTAATCCAATACTGCGTCCAATTTTAAAACAAAGCATGTTCACCCCATGATTATAAATCATTGAAATCGTAAAATGGGGGCATGAACTCACCTTGAGTTCAGATAAATCCAAATTAATCGCAGATAATGCGTCACGCAAAATATCGAATGCAACCTAAAATATCAAAGGTCGTATAAGTAACCATGACATAATATAAAACTATAGTTGTAAACCTCGTACTATCGTTCTGCTATCATAATTAAAGAATGTCATGACATGACGTTCGAGGTGTTAGGACACCTTAAATCGTAACTCCAACAACTCGTCGAAACTGCCATCCAAAGAGGCCTATCATTATGGACACTCCCTAGTAATATAGTACTTTTGATTACACACATAAAATTCATATAAAAAAAAGCTCAATCCCAACTAATGGTTTTAATAAGTAAAAACGTTTATATTATCGTTTTTAGCAAAACTGTCGTAACTTCCCGCTTTTAAACCGATTCATGCGTTTCTTTATGTCCATCTTTTCGTATTAAGACGGTTATCGTAAATTGACATTTTTTCGTATTTTGACGCGCGTCTGGTGAACTGTACATTTACTGGTCACGACCAGATATGACTTTTAATTTAAAAATCGTTTTATAGTCGTAACAACCCGTAAATGTCGTATTTTATTCGTTATAGCTCCGTTTTTAACGATTCTTTCGAGGACGTTCTTGTTTTTGAAAGTTCTATAATTTTATGAGGTTTACAAAATTATAACTTTCTGTCATGAATAGTAACTTTTATAAAAATAGTTTTATAAAAGTATTAATTGTCGTAAACTCGCGAAATTCATAACTCGTTCGTTATTAATTGAAAAATTACGATTCTTATCATTTTGGAATCCTAGAGATATGTATAGTTATATTGTTAAAAATATCAACACTTGCTGTTTATACAATTTTTATAAAATGTTTTTATAAAAAATTTACTTACCGAACTTCGTTTATTAAACGATAACTTGTTTTTAAAACGTAACTTTTTTCGTTATTAATCCGTTTAACAAGTTTCTTACTTTTTCGGAATCGTCGTGAAATGTATTATCTTATAAAAATATAAAATAAATATATTTTTTTAAGCACTTTGGGACAGAATGTTTGCATGACATTCATAGGTTCATTTTTGACCTTGTTTTTATGTTTTACCACTTTATACTTGTTACATAATAACCATAAGTGTTCATATTTTCTTATCATAATATAACCTTATTTTAATGATCTTATAACCTTAATATAAGTCCATAATTAACCTTAACTTGTCTTAAGTATTTCTTTAACTTGAAACATATTAATAAACTATAAAAACCCTAATTATCCCATAATCATGTTTACACCAAAACAACATGATACAATATTTTATCATCATTTTTAACATGATATATGTAATATCACAACATATATAAAAGTAATCCATATGATCATTTCAAGTTTAAATCTCATTTTCATGATAAAATCCTAAATGGTGATTAAACTAAATAGAAATAACATATGCTTAAAAAAATGAAGATTATAAGAGCATAAAGAGTTCAAGTAAACCTTATGAGGTATGATGATGATGATAAGCTAGTGCTAAACCCTTGTTTAGCCACAAAACCAAAGCTTGCACAAATAAACCCTTACTTTCTTAACAAAAACCCTAACTTCCTTTTACTTGAGTTATACTTGAAAAAGGGTTAGCCAATGCTTGGGATCACCTTAGAATATCTTAGGATAGATGTGTATAGGAGTGTATGGGTTGAATAAAATTTTTAATAGTGGTTTGCTGTGTTGCCCTTTGAGACCGTGAGCTATATTAGCCAAGTAGGAGTTTTGTGATTTATTTGCTAAGTGTTTATACATGTGAGAGCTATATCTTATAAGATACATGTATATATGGTGTAGGACAAGTCAAGGAGACAAAGCATGGTCCAAGGGATGGTCTTGGTCTTAGGGATGGCCATAGTTATGGTCACTAGTCAATTAGACAAGTATGGTGTGATATTAATGAGGTAAGGTGCATATTTGACCAAAATGTAAGAGTTTTTCTTATATTTCTTGTATAACTTAGAGCGCGAGCTTAAGGCAAGAATTTCGGCATAAACAAGATATACATGATATATTTTCTAATTTTTATGTATTGGGTATAAAAGTGGGTATTTGTTGAAGCGTAGGAAAGTTTTGGTGGTTCCGGGAGTGCCTAAACGTAGTTTATCGCGAAACGTATACACTTTACGTATCCGATAAAAATAAAATGAACAAAGTTAATAATTATCCTCAAAATAATTATATAACCCTTGCTTGATATAAACATTTAATTGTTTGATGCCCGTTTACATTGAACGCTAATTTTTGGCGTACGCGATTTAACCTATCGCTTATGATTTAAAGCAAATGCGTACAATACAAAAGATACATTGTGAATTTTTTGATGTCGTCAATGACTTGAAAACACAGGGTGTTATAGGGTTGTCAAACTCAATAGATCTATTTAATGCATTAGCGTTCACCAACACATGATAACTAACGGTCACACAGCAAAAAGGCATATACTCAGTAGTGAAGGAATCATATTCAAGTATCAAAAACAGTTTGCGTTCAATTTCACAAAACAAGCAATGTATCCCCCTAATAGAGTTAAAAACATTAAAAACTTTAAAAGCGAGGCTATGAACTCACCTTGATAAAAAGTCGATGATTAAATAATGAAGTCTAGCACGAAAATCCACAAACGCAATAACGACCCATAATTAGAGTCGCTCGATTACTATACCGAAAAAGTATAATCGACGATGCGTACATCGTCATCGTAACGACAAAATCATATATACTTATATATATGTACATACTTGTGATGAGAAATCCACTTGCGCCTTAGATCCCAAAACCCCACAACATTGAGTTATAATTGTCTCTCACGTTTTATCTTACGTGACTTTAATTGAAAACGTTATATTTTCGATAACTTTCTATTTTTAGAAAGTTACTATTTTCGGAAAGTTACCATATTTAGTAAGTCTCGTTATCAAAATATATTTGTGATAATATTTAGTTATCTCGTCGAACTTTCGACATTCAAGTTGATTATTAATTACCCATATCGGGATTATATCCCGTACGTTTACGAAAAGTTACTATTTTTAGAAATATATTCATTTATAAAAGTTGCTAAGTCTAATGTTATACTCGTAAAAATAATAACGTTTATTATTTTTATAAACAACCGACAAGTTTAGTATTAACCCGTTGACTTTCAAAAGTCAACGTTAGACTTTGCTTGACTTTGACTTTTTATACATATTTATAATTAAATCTGACCCGCTCTAAACGACCTGTTATATCACATTTTCACGCTTCGGACAAAGAAGAAATTTTATGTAAAACGATATTCCGGACAACTTTTTAGTTTTAGCCGAGACCCGAAACTCGATGGAAAATAACGAAACTGCCTCTGCAAGAATCTGCTGTAACTTGTATTTTTAATACAAACGCAGCAGTTTGACCATCGGTTTTGACCCGCTATATCACGTTTTCGTGACTTTGACCAAAATTTTTTTTTATAGAAAACATCATTCCGGACAACTTTCGTGATTCGCCGGAAGGCCGAAACGGACTCGAAAGTGCCCAAAATCGCCGTTTAAAAATCTGGACAGAAAGTATGAATTACCAAGTGCAGTTTGCAATTTATAAGTTTTTCAAAACTTGTTTTCGCCTCCCGACTCGTCGGCTTTCATGTTGGGCCACCAATATAGTTTCTTCATGTCTTGGTATATTTTGTCAGAACCCGGATGTATAGAGTACTTTGATTTGTGGGACTCGTGCATGATCACAGTCCGCAAATCGCCATAACAAGGTAACCAACTTCTGCCATTGAGGCATAGTGTTCCATCCGCACGTGGTTCCAACTTTTGTTCTCTAATTGCTTCTGGAAATTTAGCGTTTTCTTTTTTCTTAATCAACATTCCCCACATCGTCTTCACTCTTAATGATCTTGGTTTTTGGCGCTTAGTCTAAAGCATTCAGATCTGTTTGGGATGATCAAGTAATACGTCATGACTTTTAAAAATAGGGGGGGGCTCGAACTCTTAACGGTGGTTCTCGTTCTTTCCTGCTCAAAGCATCAGCAACGGACATTGGCTTTCCCCGGGTGATAACGAATAAGCATTCGTTACACTTAGCAACTGATAACCATCGGAGTTGCCTCTATGTTCAAATCTTTTTGATTTAAAATGTATTGCAAACTCTTATGATCGCGTGAACACGCTAACTTAGTATTCCATATAAATAATGTCTCCAGATCTTGAGAGCGAACACCACTGCACCAAGTTCTAAATCATGAGTCGTATAGTTCTTCTCATGAATTTCTAACTGGCGTGATGCGTAAGAAATCACCTTTTCTCCTTGTATCAACACAGCGCCCAAACCCTTCTTTGAAGTGTCGCAGTATGCGATGAAATCTTCGCTTCCTTCAGGTAATGTAAGGATTGGTGCACTGCATAACTTCTGCTTCAACAGTTGAAAAGCTGCCTCTTGTTTATCGCTCCAAACCATCTTGACCTTCTTTTGAGTAAGCTTAGTCATTGGTTTGGCGATCTTTGAAAACCCTTTAATGAATCTTTGGTAATACCCAACAAGACCTAAAAATTGACGAATCTCCGTTGGTGACTTAGGAGATGTCCAATCTTTAATGGCTTCAATCTTGGCTGGATCCACATGAATTCCTTCACTATCGATCATATGACCGAGGAACTGTACTTTAGAAATCCAAAATTCACATTTGGAAAACTTGGCATACAACTCTTCCTTCTTAAGCAATTCTAAGATTTGCCTAAGGTGTTCTTCATGTTCTTGTTTGTTCTTCGAGTATATCAGAATATCATCAATAAAGACAATTACGAATTTGTCCAGATATGGTTTGCACACACTGAATTCATTAAGGTCATAATGAATACGGCAGGTGCGTTTGTCAACCAAATGGCTTAATCTTAAAATTCGTAATGCCGTAACAAGTTTATGAAGGCATTTTTCCGGCAATGTCTTCTTCTCGAATTCCTTAGTTTTGATAGCCTGACCTTAGGCTCGGATCTTCGTGTAGACATCGACCTTGAAAGCTGATCAAATAAATCTATATATTCAATTGAGGAATAACGGTTCTTCATCGCTTCAGTTTTTTTTTTTTTCTATTAGAATTCCCGATAGTCAATGCACATCCGGAATGATCCATCCTTCTTCTTGACAAACAAGACCGAAGCTCCCCAAGGTGAGGAACTGGGTCTTATAAAGCCTTTGTCGGATAGCTCTTTCAGTTGCTCAGATAACTCTTTCATTTCAGAAGGCGCCAATCGATAAGGTGCCCGTGCTACAGGTGCAGCACCAGGTACCAAATCAATTTGAAACTCCACTTGTCGAGTCGGAGGAAGACCCGGCAAGTCCTCAGGAAATACTTCGGGAAAGTCTTGAACTATTGGTACATTCTCAAGTCACTTCTTCTCCGACTTGTCTTCAACCTTCTTTGCAGTGACATGTGCTAAAAAGATAGGAAATCCTTTTTGCATGTACTTAGTGCACGAGATGATGTTTAATTGGGACTTGTTTGCGCGGTTGCCTTCGTCATTACGAATAATCAATGTTTCGTTTCCGAATGAAACACGAATGATCTTTTCGTCACAACAATAACGACTTGGTACTTCGACAATCTAATAATACCACGATTCTCAGAATCGAAACTACCAAGTTCTACAGGCATTATATTTAGAATGGGTGATTTAGTAAATTCTCTAATGGCGAGCAAATTCGATAGCGAAATTGTCTTAGGGCGACTAGTAATGTGTCTTGGCTTCTCGGCTTAAGATTTGGTATAAGATGGTGCCAACTTTATAGTAAGACAGAGTGAAGGTCTGCTTAGTTGATATGGTTACTAATTTGATTTCCAAAAGTAAACGCGTTCTATGAATACCCACACAAAACATGATATAAGTAGAAAATTGTTTTCTTAACAAGAGGTTTTTAGAGTGACTACTCTCAGCACGGCATGGTACCTTCCTGAATTATACATAGTTGATCAGGCCATGTATAATTGAGGACTAACGATGCATTGCTCATTTTCGTCAAAATAGCGTTAAAATTTTATGATATTCGAGAGAGTAGTTTGTAAGAGTAAATAAGGAACCTAAGTTAATATTGACGAAATTCTCATAATACGATAATTTGATAGATAATTTGAAATCATTCGTACAACTAAAATTTAAGGGAATAAACGAGAACTCCTAAGAAGATATAAGTCTAAGATAGTTTCAACTCGGATTTATTTGATAAAGAGAGACAACTTTCTCTTTTAAGCTTTGATCTCATCTCTTAATGTGTTTAGGTTTTGATCGGTTTCCTTCTCTTTATGGTATGCACCCTTCCATGTGCTCCGTACCTCTTATTTGGTTTTCTATGACTTTGGTTTCTTTCGGCTTTGGGCAATCCCCCTCTTTGCAGTGCCTTGGATCCCACCCCTTTCAATAGCATGGTCTGATAGTATTATCAATCGTGGGGCTCAACCCGCTCAACTTTACCTCACAAATCATCCCTTTGATTAACAGTTGTTATCATTTCTTGAAAATCACAGGGAACAAATGTATATGAAGTTTCATCCACATGAAAATCATGACACTCCGTGATCCAACAAAGTAGGTAAGGTGAGGACCACGTATGCATAGATATAAGATTACCGCAACCATGGCCATAAATAAAGCCTATTGTAATGCTGCATGGTTCTCAGTACACAACGTAAGTTAATACTTTAAATAACATCCATTTTACATGGTAAAGATACAAGCTTTTTCATTAACACTACTAACCGGAGTATTTACTCAAGTTTTAGTGGAATACAAATAAGCTACAATGACAAATCTTTTTGTCTTCATGGCCAGGGTGCCTCTCAAGATTCTAGATGCTAGGCTTCTTTTGATATCTTTAAGTGACTCAACATTCTTGGTGGTGGTGAGGATGAGTTGCGTAAAAGCAAATCGGTAATGTCCTGCCTTGCAGATGGTGATCGTGGAGTATGGTGTTAAATAGACATCCGTTCTGTACGGGATTTGGTCTCAAAAGGACAAGAGGATATGCGTGTGGAGGGCTGGGGTGATGTAGTAGTTAGACTATCAGTCTCAAATGCCTCTGTATTCTCAGCTTGAGGGGACAGGATCATCTGTAGGTACAGCAGAAGGGTCTGCCGAAGCTGGGTGCTCCTCCTCCTCCTTGTCCTCCTCATCCTTCTCAACATCATTATCATTGTTGTCATTATCAGATGACTCATTATCATAATTGTCTCATCCGTCGGCAGGATGGTCAGCAGGGTCTGCTCAGAGGTCCCTCCTTATCCCCTTCGGATCGGAGTTAGCAAATGTAGCCTTTTGATTGGGCTGTAGTGAGGCTATCAGCAGAATGCAGCTGATCGTTCATTGGTTTCATCTAGCCTCTACATCAAATGCTCACTGTATCTCTTATGGCTCAGATTATTATTAGACGGGACCGTATTAGGTAACCCGTCGATGATGAAAACATAACTGCTTTGAAACGAGATAACTTTTAATATATTAATATATTATATAACGGCTGGTATGGTAAATAACGAGTATGCCTCTTATGGCATAAATGAATGATTGGTAAGGTATCATTTTATGATAGCTTATTGTTTAGGTAGCGCTTAGGACCTAAGAGCTTTTCGTACCTACCTTGACCTAAAGAAAATATGTCCTCCATATTTATATAATTAATCCCTTATATAAATAATTGCCAGTGTTGCGCGAATGAATGCGAACTTTTCTTTGATTTATATGACAATATACACTCATAGTAATATTCGTTACTATAATATAAACACGTATATCAATATGTTTGCTTCTAGTCTACTAATGCAATCAACTAGTGTGGTCATGTAAGCATTAGTAAAACTACTAATGCAAACAACTAAGTGTGTCGTACATAAAAATCCTTTTTATGAATGCAAATGTTTGAAATATGGTAATAGTCCTGCAATAACATTTTGACCTGGTTCTCTATCCCAAACCTTTGGCTCTTTGATACCAATCTGTAACCACCCCCACTTTGGGTCGCAGCGGAATAAGTGTCAGGGGCGTGTTACTTCAAGATCAACAGCACAAGATATATAAGAACGACACAAAAGTCGTTGAATATGTAATACATTGGTATTTACATGAAGGACTTATACAAAAGCATATAGCTTTATTTGCTCATTGTTGAAATTACAAATGTTGGTCATTGCATTTCCCCAAACATGATGCACCTAACTCTTTAAGCGTGCCAATCCAAAAAAAAAATAAATAACCCAATGCAATCCCTGGCATCCCATGCCTATTTGATTCCTGAAAACATTGCTTAAATCGTCAACAATAATGTTGTTGAATTTCATAGGTTTGATTAATTCATAATATGTAGGTTCGCAAGACTTTTTTAGTGATAAATGCTACACAATGCATGAATTTCACAATACTAGATTACATTTACACTATAGTCATGGACATGAAGCTCGGAGTCTTGTTTAATTATATTGCTTATCAGCACGTGAGATGTTCTAACCCGAAAACATCCAAAATTCGACAATCTATAACGTTCGATTATCGGTGATAGCAAGTCTCCGTACGGTGAGGTCGTTTCTCCGAATAGACTCTATTAAATAACATTCGAGACTAAAATAGTGTAATTCACAACTACAATCTATGCAATTAACAGTTCATGATAATGGGCACTTTATGGGTTATCGACTACTTAGGCAACATGTAATCAATACTTGCGTCCAATTTGTAAACAAAAATGTTTCCACCCCATAGTTATAAATCTTAAATTTAATTGAAATCTCTGTAAAAATGTGGGGCTTGTAAATCAACTTGAGTTCCGATAATCCTAAATATAGCCGTTATGCGTAACGTAAAAGATGAATGCAACCTAAATTATCAAGTAGGTCGTTTAAGTACCAAGTACTGCGATTACTAACATCATTGTATAGGTTATATGTATAGTCATTTATACTATCGTTAGGGCTTATCATAATTAAAGAGGTCATGGACATGTCGCATCGAGAGTTAGGACACTTTAAATCGTAAATCAAACAACTCATTGTAACGCCTTCCAAAGAGGCCTCATTATGTACTCCCTAGTATTATAGTACTTTGATAACCACATATAATCTATATATGCTCTATCACCAACTAATTGTTTTTGGTAAAATTTTGTTTAATAAGATAAAAATTGTTTATAATTAACCGTTTTAGTAAAACTAGCATAACTTTTGCGTTTCTTAAGCCCGATTTTACGTTTCTTATGCCAATATTTTCGTATTTAGGACGAGCTATCATAATTTGATTTTTTTCATATTAGGACCCTCTGGTGTAACAGTAATTTTAGTCTGTTCACATCTGAAGTGAGTGTTTATAAAAATCGTATTCGTCGTGTAAACCCGTAAATGTCGTATTTTATTCGTTATAGCTCAGTTTTTATGATTCTTTCGAGGGATCGTTCTCGTATTTGAAGGTCTCCTATATATTTTTGAGAGTTTACAAAAATATAACTTTCTGTCATGAGATAGTAACTTTTATAAATAGTTTTTATAAAAGTATTAATTATAGTATACTAGAGAAATTCTTAACTAGTTCGTTAATTAATGAAAAATTACGATTCTTTCATCTTTTGATTCCTAATATGTGTATTATTTATTAAAATAATATTGACCCTTGTGTTTATTATTTTTTATAAAAATGTTTTTATAAAATTTACTTACGACTTCGTTTATTACGTATAAATTGTTTGTACGTAACCTTCTTTCGTTATTAATCCGTTTAACAAGTTTCTTATCTTTTCGGAATCGTCGTGAAATGTATTATCTTATAAAAATATAAAATGGATATGTTAAATTTCGTATTTTGGACAGCAGGATTGATTGAGTTTGTTAAGTCTATTTTTACCCTTGTCTTTATACTTTACCATTTTTATTTTTTTACCACAAAATTCATATTTTAATATATATTATAAATTATATACATATATTAAACGACAATGGTCCATAGTAGTCACTCTCATATGTCCAAACTTACCAAGGTAAAACAAATCATGATATTACTTATTATCTTAACCTTTTACTTATGAAATCTCTAACTTTTACTTGTTTTAATCCTTAATCATAATTTTTATGCTCTAACCAAGGGTGATAAATCATTTGCGATAACTATTTTAAACTTGATGTCTTACATTTAGGATATAAAGTGTACATTCTTTGATGACAACAATATAAAAACTTCTTTTTTTACATGACTAATAATCCTAATTGGTGATTTAGCTAATAGAATATATCATATGCAGAAAAATGAAAATAATGAGAACATAGAGTTCAAGCTAAAACTTTATGAACGGTATGGATGAGTAATGATGTGCTAGTGCTAAACCCTTGTTTAGCACAAAACCAAAGCTTGCCTCAAATAAACCATTACATTTCTTAACAAAAACCCTAACTTCCTTTTACTTGCGATTCTATACTTGACAAATGGGTTAGCCATTGCTTGGCGATCACCTTAGAATATATTTTAGATAGATGTGTATAGGAGTGTTATGGGGTTGAATAAAAAATTTTGTATGGGTTTGCTTGGGCTGCCTATGAGAGCGTGAGCTATATGGCCAAGGAGGAGTTTTGTGTTTAATTTGCTATGTGTTTTATTTACACATGTGAGAGATACTTATCTTATAAGGTAAATGTATATATGGTGTAGGTCAAGTCAAGGGAGACAAGCATGGCCCATATGGATGGTCTTGGTACTTCAGGGATGGCCATAGTTATGGTCACTAGTCAATTAGACAAGTATGGTGTGATATTAATGAGGTAAGGTGCATATTTGACCAAAATGTAAGAGTTTTTCTTATATTTCTTGTATAACTTTGTATCTAAGGCAAGAATTTCGGCATAAACAAGATATACATGATATATTTTGTAATTTTTATGTATTGGGTATAAAAGTGGGTATTTGTTGAAGCGTAGGAAAGTTTTGGTGGTTCCGGGAGTGCCTAAACGCAATTTATCGCGAAACGTATACATTTTACGTATCCGATAAAAATAAAATGAACAAAGTTAATAATTATTCTCAAAATAATTATATAACCCTTGATTGATGCAAACATTTAATTGTTTGATACCCGTTTACATTGAACGCTAATTTTTGGCGTACGCGATTTAACCTATCGCTTATGATTTAAAGCAAATGTGTACAATTCAAAAAGGTACATTGTAAATTTATTGATGTCGCCAATGACTTGAAAACACAGGGTGTTATAGATTTGGACAATCAGCTTCAACCTCTTTCTTTAGTGACTTTAACTTTTCAACAAAAGCGCCTAACCTTGGCTCATCTTTACTCAACAAATGCACACAATGATCAACAATAGAAGTTGCCTCATTCGCATAATTCTCAACAACCACATTCTTCTCACCATATCTGTTTCTTATGTTCCTCAAACCAGCAGGTATAAGGTTCTTCGTCCAACGCCTCAAGATGTATTGTTGTGGAATCATTTCAACATTGGCATTCTTAAAGACACAAAAAATATGCTTGCATAATATGCCAACTCTGACAAAAAGCTGACATGAACAAACAACTGAACCATCTCCTACATTCCGCAAAACCTAAACAAAGCACAAAAATAATGTAAAAAAACTGCATTGTATAATCATATATGATTACACATAAAAAAAACTGGAAACTACAAAAACCATACCTTATAAAGCCCATCTTTTTTGAAAAACATATCAACTTTATCATTTTCGTCAGCTTTATCATTCCCTTTATCCACAGATTGAGGTTTCTTCTTCTTCTTATTCGGCATTTCATAAACATACGGACTCTCTTTGATAATACACACCTCAGATCCTTCAACCAAACATTTTGAATCTATTTGGCAATAAAATAAGCCAACAAATATTTCTTTCTGAACTAACTCAAACAGCGAACGAGTGTAAACATTAGACGCATGACGTTCAATCTTAAGAAGGGTCTTAAGCTTAGGAACGGTATCAATTGTCTTATGATCCATCCTTTCTTGTACATGCCTTTGCTTCTCCATCGCCGTCTCAAAACAGTTCATAAAATTCATAAGAGTCGAACCAGAATTTGTAAAATGAGAGAAAAAGGAGTTCTCACTCTCTGACCTGGATGTTGTCCTCATCAATCCACATAATGGAGAGTCAATAAAATATGCAGGAATCCAAGTTGAACGAATATTAAACATCTTTGTTAACCACTTATGATTCTCCAACTTAAACTCTTCCATCAACTTTCCCCATCTATACTCAAACTCTTCGGGACCAATGTACATATTCCATACAATTTTATTCAGCTTCTCTTTAAAGTCAGTCTTATCATAGATTTTTGCACATATCTAAAAGAAGAAAACAATAAACTTTTAACAATTAATTCATAGTATCAAATGTGAAATAACAAATAACTTAAAACTATATTATCATATATAGTATCATATATGATAAAACAAAATGATATGAAACTAAAAATGTATATTGAAATATCATGTATGATGAAACAAAAGAGTAATCAGAAAAAGATAAATGTAACTTAGCAGTATCACATATGATATAAACACTAAATAAAAACTCAATTATCATATATAGTATCATATATGATAATACAAATGA